>RJWJ010009120.1:0-10234 GCA_004363605.1 Indri indri | reverse complement strand
TTATAGATTTGCCTGTTCTGGACATTTCATACACATGGAATCAGACTGCATATTGTATGAGTGCACGTATAGAATATCTTTTTAATGTTAAAAATTTTTCTTCCATTTTATAAAACTAAAAATATTAAATGACCATGGAATTCTGTCAACTCAGCCTTGTAGTGCATACTGAAAAGTTCAAAGCTACATGTGATAATATAATTTTGAGCGTGAGACTTTTCATGTTAATGTTACCAGGGTACCCAAGTGGAAAAAAATAAGGCATGTTGGTCAGCAGTGTATTACAGAGTGATTTTGTTCTGCCCCCTGACTTTACAGGCTAGATGCTGGTGTCAGTTTTAAATATCTGGAATACCTTCATGGTGGGCTACTTATAGCAGTAGAGAGAGGGCGGAGCATGCCACTGCAGGCAGGAACCCACCAATAATGGTTCAGATTCCTTTTGGGACTTCTTCACATGCAACAGAAAATAGCTTCCATTGGATAACTAAAACTTCCTTTTCTATGAGTTATACATTACTGAGCAAAAAGTCCCATCTATTCAGTACCCTCACAGAGGGTAAGTGACTTGTTTCCAGACACAAAATTACTTAGGAGTCTGAGATCTTCCTACTTCTGCTCTGGTGCTCTGTGGACAGCACCCGTCAGCTCTAAAGAGAAAACATTTATGATCTTTCGAAAGCAGACAAGGGACTAAAACCCCTTTGAGACGCAGGGCAATGATTGAACTTACTTGAAAGTCTTGTGATTTTGCACATTTCGCTTTGACATCCATGTCTTTTACAATTGCTAGAAATGATACTATTTACTTATTATTTTGCTTACAATTGATTTGCATACTTTTATTGCATATTGTTAAATGGTTTGCTGATTAATGACTAATGTTGATTTGGGCTAAATGTAATGGAATAAGCAAATACATTTGTAAATATAGATATACAATTTAGTTGCTGAATGGTGTTAGTTACAGAACTGTTGATTACTTTAGACTAGTTCCCTTTCAGGGAAACCCTGGCCACAATTTCCTTCCATATCCTATGTCAATGTTTTAAGCTTTACCTCTTCTTTTTTTCTTATTAATTTGCATGTCTGCGTTTGAAACTAATACTTCTCATAAGCAAGTACTCTATAAAGCCCAAGACTAAGATAAATTCTTTTAAATTCAGAATGTAGTAGATTTCAACTAAACAATTTTTTTCTAAAGGGCCAGAAGATAAGTATTTGTTTTGAATATTAATATTTTCATGACCTTAACTGAATCAGTATATTGTATAAATATACAATATTTTATAAATATTATAAAATATTTGTTTATATGCTTAATAAATGCTTAAATAAATTTATTTATATTAATATAGGATTATTGAATGGTAGAATTTCTGAGCTGTTAGGAAACACTTGCTAAGGAGGCCTCTAGGATCGAGTGGGGCTTGATAATGAACACAGACACATGTGCACAGGCATGAAAGCTAGCTAGTTTAGTTAGTTATATGAACTGTTTATTGTATTCTGCACTTGAGTATAGGCATATGTTTATATGTTCACATTTAGTATTTTTAATTAGCTCTTAATCTCTCAAACAAAATTCCAATCTGTGTTTTTAATTTCTACATTTATCTTCCAAACATATATATTGCCATTGATAATTTTTTATTTCTGCTATTTCATATATATTCATAAATATTTCCAGTTTGGAAATCCATTTCAATGGTAAAGAGAATCCAAAAAAGAGTTTGTACCATAGATGTTTTAATGTGTTTATGTTCTTTATTGTTTCAGAACTACATTTTAATATGCTCTGACAAAAATGTGTATTTCTCTAATAAGATATTAAGTTCGATGACTGAAAAGGGTTCTCCAAAGGAGTGTAACTCACATTAATTTTCCATGTGATCATTTTTACTTATAGTTTGGCAGTCCACATGTTTAAAGTCTCATAGAAAAAAATCAGTGGATAGGAAGTTGGGAGACATACCCCAAGTCTACACCTACTACCCACCTTGGTGACCTTGGGTGAATTTCAGTTTTGGTCTTTGGTTTCCTTCTCTTTAAAAATTTGAAGTTGAAAACTTCAAAGCCTCGTTCCATACTCTTAAAGATTTTATAAGCTCAAATAAGACATGATTGAAAGAAATATGTGGGCATCATTAATTGGCTGCCAGTACTTTCATGGACACAGACGTGTTACCTACTCTGGAAGTTCCTTAATGGAACGTAACTCTTTGTACACGAAAGATATGGACATCTAGTAAAACAGGATCAATAAGAAAAGGAAGAGGAAATGAGTTAACAACAAAGGAAGAATGGTAGGCAGCAGAAATGATTCCCCACTTATTTTTTATCTACGGTCTAGTTATTCTGATTTGAAAACCTACTGGTACCAGGTATTATCAACAGGGATGAGTAATGTGTAATTTTTATCTTTACTGGGTTACATTTGGCTCACGGACAGTTGACAGCTGTCAGTCAGGTGGTTGGTCAATGAGGAGATACATATAAAGCTGCCAAAGTATTTTTGTTGCTTTAAATACTTACAAGTAAACCATTTTAGCTGGGAACTTTATTGTACTGAAATTAAATAGGTTGATATTCACAATATAATTAATTGAAGTTAATGCCACAAGAATGAAGATTTTTCTCTATAGATATATAAGGTAAAAAATGTTTTTCAAGTGTATTTCTGAAACAAGAGAATGATTAATTTTTCCCCTCTTCATATAAGCTGTCTTTAAGATATGAAGATATATTGCAAATGATACTTAAAATGCATACGTTTTAAAATTAAAATCTTAGGGCAGGTATGAGTCAATGCTACTTTAAGTCACAATGTCTCACTAAGACTTATTAAAAGAAACCATTCCCATACATTGAGGGATTTGGCATAGGTATTTTTGTGACACAATGTTGAAGATTTATTAGAAAGGACAAACATATAGCTGCATGTCAAACAAGACTTTACGTCTTGTTCTCATAATTAAAAGAGAAAATCATGGGATTTTAGACTAAGTTCCACAACTCAGGACACAGTTAAAATGATAAATTTTAGTTATTTTGAAATATTTGGGCTGTATATAACATTGTTTCTGATAGGTTCAGTTACACTTAAATAATTGACAAAGAGTCATAAATCATAATTCGGCAGAGGCTTTTGGATTACTTATATTTAATGTTAACAACAAATGATGTAATAATTATAGCCGGTAGTATAAAACTAT
The DNA here is from genome assembly GCA_004363605.1 of Indri indri. Taxonomy (NCBI): domain Eukaryota; kingdom Metazoa; phylum Chordata; class Mammalia; order Primates; family Indriidae; genus Indri; species Indri indri. The sequence goes on along the minus strand of RJWJ010009120.1, from coordinate 7,019 downwards.
ACAATTTAACATGAAAACTTAACTATAATTCTGAAGTTGACCTAAGAGTGTGTGTTGTTCAGTTTTGTAGTAATTAGCCATCGTCTTTAAAAGCAAGGGCTCTGATTCTTTAGGAATACAGTATTTAACAGACTAGAAAAATAAAAATAAAATTATCAAGTGCACAGAGTACATCCTCATTCTTTAAGAGACTACTGAAGTTATTCAAAATATTCAGAGACTATAGTTACTTAAGTGTCTGAATCAATATAATGAAGCAATGTAAAGTATCATATGAAAATAGCAGTTTAAAACCACAACGAATATATATTTCTAAAAATATGTTTTAGTTATCTAAAGTATATTCTACATGTAATAATTTATACTAAAAAGTAGATTTGGGTTTTCATTTTTAAAAGTGTGGAGTCATTAAAATGTTTGTAGATAAGATTATGTTTTAAAAATATTAGATATTTTGACTGGATAGACCATTTCTGATGTTTTTTAAACCACAAATATTTCATACTTCTAAACAGCAATGAAGCCAGTTTAAAAGAGTTTGATACTTATAAATTTGTGGTATATTCATGTTGTCATCTATTTAAAAAATGCTTTAGGTGCGGTGGTCATTAAAAAAAGTCAGATCTTATTTTTTTCCCACTATAGAACCATGTATTAAGCCTGGAGATTGAAAATTATTTATGGGATGATCATAATAAAACAATTGCCTCATAGTATTAGTAATTTATATTGGTAGGAGCCTTTCCCTTCTTAAGCATCAATTCTACCCCCCACAGCCCAGAAAATTGATTTTATGCATAATAATTTACAGCATTCTTGATCAATGTATGTATGCTGTTGTATCTTTTAAATTCATTAGCTCATGTTGCTTGTGAATGTGGAATTTGGTTATTAAAATGGTTTCATATGTTTACTATGTATAGTCTCTAGCTTTGAGCTGCTTAGTTGCTTAAATAAATGTTTTCAATTTTCTATAATACAACAATTTGTGGAGAAATGCTGTGAAGCATAGTTAAAAGAATGAGTCCTTGAAATAGAATCACTTTTTAAAAATATGTCCTAACATGTGGTCTCATTTTTCCATGTTTTGCATTAATTAAAATCCTATTCTGAAAAAAAATATTTTTGCCTAAACTTTTGAATTCACAAAATAAAAATACTAAATATATAAATGTACTAATTTTGGAAATCAATGATGTAAAAACATGCTTTAGTAATGTCTTGGTTGTTTATTCCAAAGAATTTTCTCTAAAGAAACTCTATAAAGTAATGAGAAAATATTACCACTTTTAATTATTAAATAATATATAACTATTATCTAATTATTTAATTATTAAACATGCAATATGTTTTAAAATGTATTAAAATAAAGTTAATTCCATATTCTCTCTAATCATATTCCTGTAACATGCACACATTTGAAAAAAAAACAGCACATGTAATTTTTAAAAAGAGCATGTACGATTGCACCTTTTTATTTGGGAGATTTATTAGAAAATAACGTTTTATTCAGAAAAGATTATGACAATTAGATAAAAAAGAGACTAAAATGCTATTTATTTAAATAGTCTAATATTATATATATAATTAAGTCTTCATCTTTCAGATATTGAAGACAGTAATGAAAGAGACCAATAATAAAAATATAAATTATTTCTTTTCAAAATTAAAAAAAAAAATCTAAAAAATTGCTAAGTGCTAACAGCTCTACTTTCTACACCAGGCAAACCCACTGTTGAGTTAGTTGGCTCTAATTCCAATGGTCTCATCAACTCTGTGAACGTAGGTAGCTCAGTGGTGCCTCTTCCAAGATAACAAAATCAACTTTTAAAGATTAAAAAATATATTTTGGCAATTGAAACTCACCAGTGCCTTTCTGCTTCTCCAGGAAGTTGTACCCGTCAGCACCTGCTGAGGGCTTTGTTGTCCAAACTCCGACAGGTAAAAAAATTCCTGTAGAATAAAGCCAGACCAGCTGGCTTTGAAGAGAAACCCCCCAGTTTGGGCTGCGTTTGCCTCCTCTCCTTTTCTATGAAGACCGAGGCTTTGCCCCCTTGATCGTCAAGCCGTGAGATGCGTGATCCCTCTGCACAAGTGTCTGGCAGGCCGAGGTGCACCTGTTCCTGTCACTCTGGAGTAAATTTAGCTGTAAAGGTATCACTGACAACCAGACCTTTGTCAGTGCTGGCAAAAGAACACAGAATTACTTCCCTCCCCTCACCCCTCCCGACCTCCTATGCTGCTAGTTCCAATGGAAAATATCCAATCGGAAGTCTATCCAAAAATCATTCCTAAAAAATGAAATTGCTTTCATATGGTATAAAAAAGTAAGTTTCCTCATTTCAAGCAGATTTTAAAATTGCATTTCCAAGAATAATCTTGGAACACGACAAGTTTTCGTTCAATTAATTGTGGCTGGAAACTTTTTAATGGAGACATACAGCACACATTTCATTTCAGGCTATTACATTGTGTTAAGCATTAAAGTTAGTTGCCATTCTTTGCTGTAGCTCATTTGTTCTTTTCGATTCAAAGAAATATTAGAAGGTTAAAACTTATCACATAGGAGGGATTAATCATGCTACCCAAATTAGAACGTGTGTAGTTCTGAGAGACTAAGTGTCAAAATCGTATGCTCATAACACTAAAACTATTGGGAATTTGGGATGCCACTGTGACATTTAAAATGGCAGCTAATGTCTGTGAAAACCCTGGATGTGTAGACGCTGGTTAAAGCTTGAGTTCTCTTACTCTTTGGTTAAGGAAAGGACATTTGTCATGTATGTGAATTTTTTGGACTAATTTCTTTATCGACGGTTTGAGAAAAATTTCCTTTGAAGGAAAATAGAGAAGCAGGCACTGTTCACTGATAGGTCTAAATATAATAGTCAAGATATGTAAAGCAGCCCAGGAGTAACATGCTTAACCGAATCATTCTGAGCTTCTGCCTTAATAATTATGATTTGGTAAATGGAGTTAAAAGGAGTTGTGCGGAGTACCCGTTCTACCATATTATTGCTGTTTACAAGGGATGGGTGAGATGAGAAAAAGAAATCTGGGTCAAAATAAAAAATGCTTTGTAAAATAAACAAAGTTTCTATTTACTTACTATGTATAAACAGCCACTCACCAAGCCTCATTTCTCTGCAGGGCACCACTTTCAGATAAAAACATAGACCTGAATGGCATCATCCAGTATCCAAGGAAACCATGTAAGTACCTCTCTCACTGTGTACTTCTCTTATTCAGAGTTTAAAAGCTAGCTGAGGACTGAATAAGTGAGTGTTTTTATTTAATAATTACACGGGAGGTACTTTTTAGGAGCTTGCTAAAAAGAAACAGGTTCTTGATTGTTATGTGCATCATAACAAAACTCTCATGTTTTCATCATATTTCATAAAATTATGTGTTTAGTCCCAATCTCTCCATCAATTCTCATTCTTAGGTACAAAACAGCTACTCAAAGTCCTAATGAATTGAGAGTTTCAAACTTTTCCAAGACCCATTAGTGTCTGACAAACAATGTTTCAGAGAGCTTGTGCCAGGAGTAGTTTCCTAATTGTTGTAAAAGTTGTTAAATTTCAAAATTAAGAAAAAATTCCTTGGAAAAATAATATTTTATTGGCAAACACTTATAGCAGTTTATTTGCCTTGAGGCTTGCTTGGGGAGTGAGCAAAGAAATGAAGTTACATATTTAAACCCAGTAAAGAATCTTGAAAGTAAGTCTAATTAACAAGATGCAAAAAGTTGGGGAAAGGATTGGGAAGTTGGCACATTATTTTCTTTCTTTGTTTTTTTGTTTTTTGTTTTGCCCCCAAACTAATATACATTTTTGTAGCTAATTTCAAAATTTTAGTTCATTTTCAGGAGCTATGAAATCTACTATGGAAATTTGGTTTCCAAACAACATCCTACTCTGGAGAGATACATTCCTAAAATATTTGAAATTCCTACTAAGTATTTCCTGACACTTGACTTTATTATTTTTCATATTTGCACTAGCTAATTTTAAAAAAAATTAGATTGTTTTCAATGTTATTCATTATTGTTTATATACTTTCCATGAAAATACTTTAACATTTTCTGTATACTCATGTGATTATAGATTTTTTTTAACCTTCTTGATCAGCTATATGATTTATCTAGTCTTTTAAATACAGATATAACACTTTTCATTGAGGCTTTCAGAAGTAGCATTTAAATGCAACTGGTTTAGATCTGTGGTTTGAGAGTTTTTTGTATTATTTTCATTTACGTTTGTTACCTGTGTATTTCTGCTTTTCCTCTGCAGCATGTTTCCTTGATAAGCAAAAATGGTGGAGATAATCTCACTTGGTTTTTCTGATGAATTAGAAAGACCCTTCATGTTCAATATCTAACTGCAGGAGAATTTATCTTTATCACATGTTACAAAATGCATCTTTCTGAGTTGAGAGATGAGAAGTTGCATTTGACTAAGGAATTTGCTGAAACTTTGGAAGGGTGTAAAGTACTCCTTACCCAATGGGAGGACCTGGCTAGGAAGTTAGTTTTTTATGTTAGTTACAAACTTCACATGTGTAGAGTTTGAGGTCTGAACATCTACCCTCTAAAATAGGAGTTCCTTGCTGCAAAAAAGGTTGGGCTATTGCTGGGTAAAGTTGGAAACGGAGAAGGGTTAGAACAGATCTTTACAAAGAAAGAAAACACTAATTTACAGGGAAGACTGGCTAATGTTATAATTTGCTATCATGAAGAAATGGAATCTTTTGAAATTCGTTCTCCCTGTAATGAGAGGAAAATGAAAATTTACACTGCAATGCTTGTGGCACAATTTTAACTATTTACATTGGAACATAGATTTTTCCAGAAAAACCACTTAAATTTGATAGATTTAATGAAACCTTCTATACCACAAGAAAAATGACTTTATAGGAATAAATTGATATATATATATATATATATTTGAGATTTTCCATTCCTCAGTAGTAGCCTCTCTAATATAGACCAATATTGTTCAGTAGAACTTTCTGTGATGATGGACATGTTCTTTATCTGTACTGTCCAATGTGGTAACCATGAGCCATATGTGGTTATTGAGCACTTGAATGGCGCTAGTACAACAGAAAAACTGAATGTTAAATTTTATAAATTTAATTAATTAAAATTTACATAGGCCACATATAATTAGTGCCACCCGTATTGGACATATTTCTAGTATAGACCACTTAGAAATGTGAAGAGTTGTATAGAGTTAATATCATCAGTTATTTCTTATCTGTATATCAACTACCATTGACCATAACTAAATTCGTTAATGCCTAAAGAAGACATGTGCTCCAACATTAATTTAGCAGAATTTGAAGAAGTATTATCAGGTGATAGGTTAAATTTCAGAGCAGTATTTTGCTTTCATCAGAAATTAAAGTACCCTCTTGCAAAGATTTTCTAATTCTTTGGTATTCAGTCATACAATATCATTTTTTATATATCCTTTAATATTTGAATTATCATTGCAGTGGAATTTCTTTATAATGTTTTCCCAGAGATTAATGTTTTTAATATTGTTGATGGGAAGACATTATAATATTGCTTTATAAGCCTGGGGTAGCAACTTTTAAAATGCCATTATAGACAAGACTGCATCAAAAAGATAAATACTTCAATGAAAGTTCTAAGTATGGTTATAAATATTTTGAAAAGTCCAGTTACAATTTCTGCAATATATCCCTTGCAAATAACTCCAAAGCTGTAACCAGCCTACGAAGATGCTCACTAGCCTTGTTCCTCCAGAGCTGATTCTGCTCCCAAAGCACACATCAGAGTTTAAATCTGCTCCCATGGCCTTTTCAGGCATTTAGTGAGAGTGAACATGAAGATTCATGATGATATTTTTGTAATAATGCTATATGGTAATATTATAGACAGAATAATTACTTATAAAATTATATTAAAATGTAAATTTACATAAATTTAAAAAATCAGCAAACTCATTTCATGAATGATGGTTATTTGGAGGACATTGACTAGAGAACATGAGAAATATTTTTTAAAGTAACATTCATCCTTTTGGGAACTCCATTTATTGGACTTGGACATTTTCTTTTGGATGGACAGGACTGAGATAACAAGAGAGAGGAGACTTCTTTAAGCTACTCAAGTATCCTTCCTATTACAGAACAACTAAATCCTGGGTAAAACGTATTTTCTAATGAATTATTTAACTTCAAAAAATATATTTTTTAAGAGACAGGTTTTTGCTCTGTTGCCCAGGCTGGAGTGCAGTGACAGGATCATAGCTCAAAGCAACCGCTAACTCCTCTAACTCTAGTTAGAGGTTGCAGTGAGCTATGATCCTGCCACTGCAGGATTGCTGAAGCAATCCTACTCCCTCAGCCTCCCAAGTAGCTTGGAGTACAGGTGAATGCCTCCATGCCCAGTTAATTTTTAAAATTTTTAGTAGAGTCTTGCTATTGCTCAGGCTGGTCTCAAACTTCTGGCTTCAAGTGATCGTCCCTCCCAAAGTGCTAGGATTACAGTCATGAGCCACTGCACCTGGCCTACTTATCTAACTTTTTACTATGAAAATTTGAATGTATTAAAAAAGTAGAGAGACAAGAATAATGAACTTTCATATACCTACCCCTACCTTAAACAACTGTCATCTCATGGGCAATTCGTTTTGTCATTCCAGTTCCATTTCTCACCTCCACCCCAAATTATTTTGTAGTTAATCCCAGACATGACATCATTTCATCTGTTAATATTTCAGTCAGTATCCTTAAAAGATTAAGATTTTTTAAACTGAAAAACTAACCATATCTAAAGCATTAACCTCACCTAAAAAGTCAGTATTTTCTTACTATTCTTAAATATACAAAACCAATATTCAAAATTTTCCAGTTGTCTCATAAATTTTTGTGCTTTTTACTGCCTGAAGCAGAATACAAATAATGTACCTACATTGTAATTGGTTAATATGTCTCTTCTCTTTTAATCCATCGACTTATATTTGTTTTTTCTTTTTTGTCAAGGAAAC
>RJWJ010009119.1:0-51034 GCA_004363605.1 Indri indri | reverse complement strand
AACAAATGTAAATTCTGTGGGGGAGATGGTAACCATTTCTAATCCAGAGTAATTATGCCATCATTGTTTCCCCCCAGATGAAAGTTGCATAGCACGTGGAGGACATTATATGGAAGCTGTAAGCTACCTTTCCCTTCTGTGAAATGCTTTTCTCCTCTCTTAGTTTCCTGTTTATAAGGATATTTTTCTGACTTTCTTACTTTAACCACCCTCTCTCTCCTTTTTGCCGTACCCTCTTTCTGTTCTTGTACCTATGGACTAGGAAGTACCTATAGGTATTTCCTAAGCCTTAATTCTTGTCCATCCCTTTTCTCTACTTAATCTTTCAAAAACATTTTATCCATTTATTACTACAACTCAATTCCTCAGAACATCACCACTTGAATTTCTTATCACCTTCTCTAACTCAGGACATGAAAAAATAATTTTTTTTATTCTGAATCCAACTTTTACCTTTCTTAAGTCTGTCATTTACCCAGATACTTCAGGGCCATATTCTCTACTTTTCCTTCTTTTTCATCTCATGTATTCTATTTGTTATAAAGTAGTGTCTGCTCTTTTCAAAATATTTTTCAAATCGTTTCTCTTATTTTAACTACTCCGACATTATCACAGGCCTTGAACATTCACCTCACACCTAAGCTAATCTTGCTTTAGGTTAATTTTACCACATCACCTGCCTGCTCCAAAAGTTCCAACAACTCCTGTTGCCTGTAAGAGTGGTTCTCAAATGTCTTCAGAAAGAGTTATGTTTTGTTCGTTTCTTTACATTTATGCTTTACCAAAAGCATAAATGACAAAAGAAAATATAGATAAATCAGACTTCATCAAAATTAAAAACACTTGTACATCAAAGAATACCATCAAGAAACTGAAGACAATTCACAGAATGGGAGAAAATATTAGCATCTCATATATCTAATGACATATGTAGAATACATAAAGAATGCTCACAACTCAATAATAGAAAGAAAACCCAACTGAAAAATGGGCAAAAGATTTGAATAGACATTTCTCTAAAGCAGATATACAGATGGCTGATAAGCATATGAGAAGATGCTCAACATCATTAGCCATCAGGGACATGTATCAAAACCAAAACCACAGTAATATACTGCTTTACACCCACTAAGATGGCTGTAATAACAATAATAAAAAACACAATACCTGTTGGCAAAGATGTGGAGAAATCCAAACCCTTGTACATTGCTGGTAGGGATGTATTAATACAATGGTACAGACACTTTGGATAACAGTTTGGGCAGTTCCTAAAAAAGTTAAACATAGAGTTACCATGTGACCCAGCAATATTTCTTATCTTTCTTATTCCTTATCTCAATATGGCTGTAGGGGGGAAAAAGCCAATGTAAATAAAAGCAGTCTATGAGTGGAACAGTAGTGAGAGTGTGTCATAAACCAGAGGTTACAATTAATTCATAATTAAATTATTTGTACCTGAAGTCTAATAAAAATTTTTAGTTTGGGGGAAAAAGAAGAAAAGAAAAGAAAGAAAAGCAATGGCCCAGAGGATGAGGTCTTGAGGTCCTCATTCTGACATTTAAAGCTGTATTTTATCTGCCCAGATGCTACTGTGCACTCTTTATTTCTTGCCACCTGCCCCTGCAAACCCTTTATCATACCCAGGGCAGTCTCTTTATTGTCCCTTGAACTTATTAACAAGTTAATTCTAAGTGTTCTTCCTTGCTTGTGCTCTTTCCCAACTACATTCAGAAAACCCTCTCCACCTCCCACTCTGCTTCTCCAGATCCTGGCCATTCAGCCTAGTTCTACTTCCTTTGTGAGTCTTTCCCTAGGATCTTATCTTTTATGTCTTTGGTTCATTCATAGGAACTAACACATTGCTGTACTCATTGGAAGGGTTCCATAAATACATGTTCAATAAATGATCGAAGGAAATGGAGGAACTTATTTAGAGACTTGTAAAAGAGACATTAAGAATAAGAAGCTTTAGTAAATAATGGAAGACGTTATGACTGATACCAGCTCCAGAGCCAAAGTAAGATGAAGAAGCTCATTGAATAGAAACAGTATTCTAGGTTCAAGTCACAGATCAAACTTAAGCTCTAATGCTTGTCTTCACCTGCTTCTTTGGCATTTCAGAGGCGAGCCAGGAAGACTTCTTCTTCAGTTTTCTTTTCTTTTTTTTTAACTCATGGCTTTAATTTTTGTTATGAGAATTTTCTCTTCCAAGTTGCGTGATCTTTCGGGTTTTTTTAGTCGTCTGTATGTGTAGGTAACTAAAAACAGCAAAAATCTTAGTAATTCTGTTCCTTGTCTGTCTGTTCTCCACCTACCCCATCCCACCTCCACTTCCTACCATACAGCCCAGCATTTCCCTGTACTTGCCTAAACTGCCAACAAAACCCAAAATAGACTAGTTTGAGTTTTAACTGCTTTTATTTTTTCCTTGCAGTGCTCTTAAAATATGTAGCAAAATGTCCCCAAAGGCAAGCAGCTAAGCGAATAAAGAGGAGATACTCTCCCATCTCAGTTATTCAGTCCCTGAAGTGTTGATTGGGAGGAACTGAACTTTCAAAACGAGTTCTAGATTTAGTCTATGTTAATAGCTTGAGGTTTTTCCCACATGGATAATTTAAATTTTCATAAAATAAAGTTATGTTATGTCTGAATGGACTTGAGCTAGTCAGAATCTTACCATGTAAGATGCATAGTAATAGTTAAGATTAATGTGAGATACTTGTAAAGAGCCACGGGCAGGGAAGATAAGACAGTAATATGCTTTCAATAAGACTGTCAATTTTGAATAATATTGGAAAGGGAGGGTAGGTCAGACCCTGTTAGGTTTGGTACATTAAAGAAAGAATGGGGATACTTGAGTCTCATTAACTGGAGGAACCTGCCTATAACGGGGGAAAAATGTGTCATTGGAGGCGGGGGGAGTAGGAAATTTTGCTTGAAGGTGCAACATCTCAGAGTTGGGAATAAGAATAATACTTGAAATGATTATAGGAGAGCCCTTGACAGGTTCCCAAGATGAGAGGATTGTGCTTGGTGTGTTAGAGGAAATAAAAGCAAGCCGGTAGGGGTTTCTTTTATTGTAGAATCTTATCAAATCTTGCATTTGGTCATGGGGTCTAACATTTGAAGCCATCTGTTTGGCTGTAACATGCTGTGGAAGCAGGTGCTTCCCCAGATGTGGCTGTCTCTAGTTGTCAGACCCTAATCATATCATTCATTCTTGCGCACTCATTTCTCATATAAAAACCTAATAGTCTAGTCCTGTAGCCATCACGGAAGCTGATTCCCTTTGATGTTGTTTTCTCTGTAAAGACTTCCTGTTTGGTAGATCTAATAAATAAGCTCATGCTCTTAAGTTTGTGCCTGCCCCTCCCTGGCAGAGTAAAAGGATGGAAAGGTTACTATTTGTAGATAGAGCATTCGTGGTTGAAAATGAGAAATTTATCTATTTTAAACTGCTTAGGAGAAAATTCAGAATCAACTGGCTTAAATTCATTGCTTAGTCTGTTGCATTCTCCATTCAAAACACATACAAAAAAACCTCCTTGAGTCTCTCTTGTAGACTTTGCTGTTTAATCACATCACTCTATCAGCTATAACAGAATCATTTGCATTTGTCCTCTGTGCTGCAGAGAAGAGGAAGGCTAATCATGGAAAAGGACCTGGTGAAGGTCTTCCACACCAAAAAAAAATTAAGGGTCTTCTTTCTACATAATTCTCATAGACATCTACTTTGCTGAATCTCACTTGTTGAGATTTTTAGCAACCTGTCCCCACTCTTTTAAGAAAAATCTTAACAGTGTTCAGTGCATGCAGACTTTAAGTTGTAAATTAAAGTTATTGTGTAAATAAAAGTTGCAGGTGACTTGGTAGAGCTTTAAATGCAGTTTCATTCAATAGCCAGCATTTATTAAGTGCCCTCTGTGTTTCAACACTGTGTTACATACTGTGAAAGAGTCAGCAAAGCATAAGGTGTCTTAAGGAACTAGAGAGACAGGGTAGATCTGTACAAAAGAGAGATAAGGTGTTTTTCAGGAGCTAGAAGAATAGGTTTTACATATATATAATACACACACACACATGTGTGCAAATAATAAAGTAAAGAGAAACTACAAATGGAGTACAGAGAAGGTAGGGGACATTTCTTATAGGAGATCCAGGAAGACTTCATCCATTAATGAATGAGAATATTTGTTTTCTCGTAGAAGTAGCTATAATGATGCTAATTGTGGTCTTGACCTCAAAGTCCCTTGTGATCATTAAGTTAATTTTAGAACCTTGGGAGGGAAGGCTAGGACGTAGAGGCTCTAGTAGCTGGCCAGCTGCCATTGTCTGTTTGAGAAGGCTCCTGTAGCCAGAAAATGATGAGGAGACTGGCCAGTGATTTTATTGCAATTTAATTTCGTGATCCTTTCTTGAGTCTCTGATATTTATTAAAAACACTGTGTGGAGACTAGGATACAGAAAATTATATCCCCCTCATTTCTAACTAGAGGCGGGTATAAACACGTGATACGACTAAGTATAATATAAGGCAGAGTGGTAATGGGATGTAGAGGTGTAAACAAAGGGCTATGGAAGCACAGGAGGAAGCCATTGACTTTGTGTTTTCTGGTGGAAATCAGTTAAGGCTTCATACAGGAAGTAATATTTGACTGGGCCTTGAAAATGAGAGGTATTTTAAAGATGGAAAAGAAAAAAGGCATGGCACAGAGAGGAAATAGCATAAGAAAGATATGTAAACACAGCATATGAATAGTAATGCTAGCATGTCCAGGGATAAATTGGAAAGGTGGGGTGGCACTGGGTTGTGAAGGACCTTGAATGACAATGCAAAGAGATTAAGATTATTCTGTAAGTAGAAGGGAGCCAACAAATGTTTTTGAGCAGGGAGGTAACAGGATCTGATTTCTGTAATATTCACTGTGCTGTATGAGTGGATGGCTTAGAGGGAAATGAAATAGATGTAGGTAGTAAAAGATAGCAGCAATCTAGGCCAGAGATGGTAGGGATGGAAATAGGAGGAGGAGATGGATTCAAGACACACTTAGGGAGTAGAAGCAGTAAGAGTTTTATCACCAGCTTGAAATGGGAAATGAGAAGGAGAAAGGAATTAAAGATGGCCCTAGTGTTCCGAGTAACAGAGATGGTGATGCCATTAATGAAGATGAGAACATCACTGGAAGAGCAGATTTGACTTTGGAAAGTGGTAGGTTTTAGGTGTTTCTTCCCAAGCAAGTATTGGAAGCTCATGCCAGGAACTCGAGTGGTACCGAGCACGCATGGTGGCATGCACCTGTGGTCCCAGCTACTCGGGAGGCTGAGGTGGGAGGATCACTTGAGCTCAGGAATTCAAGGCTGTAGTGTGCTATGATCATGCCTGTGAATAGGCACTGCTCTCCTGCCTGGGCAACATAGTGAGATGCCATTTTTTAAAAAAGAGTGGTACCAGGGCCAGAGATATAAATTTGGGGAATTATCCCCAAAGAAATCATAGTGGAAATGGTGGGACCACAAGAGTTATCTCTAAGAAAATATAGAGCAAGGAGAGGCAGTCAAAATTGGCAGATGCCTACTAGAAAACCTTCTGTAGTAGGTAGAAAAAAGGAAAGCAAATAGCAAAAGAAGACACAGTTGTCAACAAGAGAGTAAAACTAGGAAAAAGAGGAAAGAGTTTCAGAGAGTAGGAGTGTACTTAGCATGTTCAGAGGCTGTGTTGCAGGGAGTGTGGTATGCCTGGGGCACGAGGGATTTCTAGTCTGTCTTACAGGCTGTGCATAAATAAAAACATTTATATGCCAGTGGCTCTCTATGGCCGGCCATCCTTGCTCATTTTCTTAGTTTTCTTCCCCAAGACTCGCCCCTCCTACCTCCCATCTGCTCTCTCTTACAACAGTAGGAGGGGCAGAAAAGAAGGGAGGAAAGTTCAAGCACAGAGTTGAATTTAAAATGTAAACGTTCTTGGTTCGGTTTGTAAATAAGTTGCTCATTCTTCATTTTGAATAAGATACCTTAGTGATACGAATGTTACTTTGTCTAATTTTAAGTGGTCATAAATGTGTTTGTCATAAGAAGTAAAAATAATACGAAACTTTTGGGTCCAGTTGAGTAGACTTGTATATACTGATTCTAATGTGGTCTTGACATCAATCATCCAATTTCATTTTTGTTTTTAAAGGAACAAATACCGCCTCCCTCACTCTGCCTAGGTTTATGAAAGGAATAGTGCTGTTTTTGCTGACACAAACCATGTTTACTTTTCATTGACCAGATATCTTTTGCATTCTAACTCATCTGTATCTCTGTTTTGCTGTTTTTTTTTTTTTAAGTTTAAGTGGCTGGCTATGTAGTTTCTAAATATTCTCTTTTCACATTTAATATTCCGACTAAATGATTTGGAACTTTTACCCTAGTGACTAGAGACTAATGTTTGCTGGGTTATGATAACATGAGTTGTGTCCATTTACCTTTCTAGATTTTGGCTTCAGTAACCTCTTCACTCCTGGGCAGCTGCTGAAGACCTGGTGTGGCAGCCCTCCTTACGCTGCCCCTGAACTCTTTGAAGGAAAGGAATATGATGGGCCCAAGGTGGACATCTGGGTAAGTAACTACCTCCTCTTATACCCCATGGCATTAGTTACCCTTGATTGATGACAGCTGTCCTTCTCCTGGAGGACACATAATACTGCTTGCGAATTGAGATCATGATCACTTGTTCTTTCAAGTCCCAATTCTTTGGGTAAAGTCTTTCCTCCAGCACTTATCTTATGGGCCGAGCCACAAGTTCCAAACTACCCCTTTGCATGTGCAAAGGAACTCCAAGTGTCAGACTGGATGGGTGCCCTTGCCAGGAACAGAGATTCCTGTTGTTGCCACTTGCCTTATGACTAGAGAATGAGTACTGAGAAAAATTTGGGATGTTACCCCAGATTAACGTCTGGAAGCAAAGAAGAGCGTTAACTATTCTAAAGATGATAGGCCTTGACAATGCTCCATATTCTTTCTCATTAAAAAAAGAAGAAAAAGTGTGTTCTATAATCTTGTACATGACTCACCATCATCTGTGTGAAGATGTGTGCGTATGAACACTATAGTGTGTGTATGAACACACTGTGATGGCCTCTTGTGTTTCCTCTAATTGTGCGTACTCTCTGTTTGGCATGCAGAGCCTCGGAGTTGTCCTCTATGTGCTCGTGTGCGGTGCCCTGCCATTTGATGGGAGCACCCTGCAGAATCTGCGGGCCCGGGTGCTGAGTGGAAAGTTCCGCATCCCATTTTTTATGTCTACAGGTAAGGGATTGCCAGAACACAGCTGTGACTGGGTTTGTGGAAAGTTAGACATGCTAAGTTATCCCAGGAATGTAGTGATGGAGTATAAATAGCCCATTTAACCTTTCTCAGCTCTAGTTTGCTGACCTGGCACCTCCAGGAGGAAGGTTCTGTAGGAACAGAGTATACAGGCTTTGGCCTCAGACAGCTCTATGTGGGTTTGAATTCGGGCCCTGCATATTACTATGTCTGAGCTTTAGTTGCCTCATCTACAAACTGGCTGAGAGTTTTGTGAGGGCTATTACTATAAGGGTTAAATAATGTATGTAAAGAGTTAATAGGGCCATCGCATAGCAGCAATGCAATAAATGTTTCTATTTTACTTCCATTCTGCCCCCTACACACACACACCATTTTTCAGGATAATATTTCCATTTACTGGGGCCCCATTCTGATGTGGTTTTAAATGCCAAGGATAAAGCAGGCTTTGCATCTAAGTCTTGCTACTTCATTTCCTAATTCTATGATATTTGTCCTCCGGACTCAAATGATGCAAAATTTTTAAATGAGTGGGCAGTAGGGTAGGTAGATCTTGAAAAAAATTTAACACTGAAAGTGGATACTTAATACCCAGAATCTACAGGATTTTATCACCATTTATTTGCATACAAGAAGAGAACATTTTAGAGACAATGCAGAAAATTGTATATTTAGTTTTGCTTAATCATCTATTTTCATTTTAAGGGAGAAAATAGATCCCCTGGGTTAGCAACAAAGATTAAGCACATAGACATTGCATTTTAGGATAAAGTGATGAAACTCGGACTAGATTTAACTTTAAGTCTCCTTCGAACTGATGACTTGATTGTGTATCAGATAGTGCTAAATGCTGTGAGAAAAATAAAACGGAGGAGTTTAAGATGGTGGTAACATCTGCCGAGAAACTGACCTTTAGCAAAGCTTGAGAGAAGGTGAGGGCGTGAGCTGAGCAGCCTGTGGAAGAGCATTCCTGGCAGAGGGAACAGAAGTGCAGAGGCCCCAGGGAGGGATCATGCTTGAGTATTTAAGGGACAGGAAGGAGGCCTGTGTGCTTGAAAGGAAGGAGTGATGGGAGGAAAGAGATGAGGTCAGAGAGGTGAGAGGGAGCTTAATGTTAGGGCCCAGTCAGTCAATGTAAAGACTTTAATTTTTACTCCGTGTGAAATGGGAAGGATTGGAGGGTTGTGACAGAGGAATGGCATGATCTGACTTTTGTTTTTTCCAAATTTTATTATGCAAACTTTAAAACGTACAACAAGTTGAAAGAATTTTGCAGTGACTTTTGTTTAAAAAAGATCACTTTGGCTGCTATGTTGTCAGTAGGTTGAAAGGTGCAAGGGCTGAAGGAGGGAGACTGGTTAGCAGGAAACTTTTGCAGCAGTCTGGATGAGAGATGTTGGTAGCTAGTTCCCAGTCTGGGGTGTAGAGGTAGAGATGGTGAGAAGTGGTCAGATTTAAGAGATGCGGCATACTATGTGGCAGGCACTGTTCAAAGCATTTTACAAACATTAAGTCATTTAATTAGTATAACAACCCTGTGAGATACGATTATCACCCCCATTTTACTGGTGATAATACTGAATCCAGAAGAGGTTGATTAAGCACCTTCTCCAAGATAACGCAGCTATTTATACTAAGTAGCTAAACTAGAAATTGAACCCAGGCAGTCTGGCTCCAGGAACATTTAGTGTTGGATTTGAGGTGAAAGAAAGAGAATAATTAAAGGTTAATTCCAGAGTCCTGGCATGAGCAACCGCAAGGATGGGTTTACTTCTAACTGAGATGGGGATGACTGGGAAAGAACATCTACATTTTGGAGAGATGTTTTAGACATGTCAAGTTTGAGATGCCCATTAGACATCTAAGTTGAGATGTTGTATGGGTAGTGGAATTTAGGAGAGGGTTCTGGGCTAAGGGTGTACAGTTGGGAAGCATCAGTGTGCACATAATATTTAGAGCTATGAGATGAGATCACTATTTAGGCATTGATTATGGAGAAGAGAAGGGGTCCAAGGATTAAGCTGTGGAACATGCCAATATTTGGAGATAAGGAAGTTGAGGAGGGATCATAAGAATGGTGAGGTAAGCCAGAGTCTGCTGTTCTAGAAGACAAGTGAGGAAAATGTTCCAGGGAGGGGGAGCGAGGAACTGTGGGGAGAGCTGCTGCTAAGTCAAGTGAGGGGACTGAGAACTGAATGTTGGATTTAGAAATGTGGAGATCACATTTCTAAATGTGGGCATGGTGGCTCACGCCTGTAATCCTAGCACTCTGGGAGGCCGAGGCGGGCGGATCGTTTGAGCTCAGGAGTTCAAGACCAGCCTGAGCAAGAGCGAGACCCCGTCTCTACTAAAAAAAATAGAAAGAAATTGGCCAAACAACTACAAATAGAAAAAATTAGCTGGGCATGGTGGCACGTGCCTGTAGTCCCAGCTACCTGGGAGGCTGAGGCAGGAGGATGGCTTGAGCCCAGGAGTTCGAGGTTGCTGTGAGCTAGGCTGATGCCACAGCACTCTAGCACAGGCAAGAGAGGAGACTCTGTCTCAAAGAAAAAAAAAAAAAGAAGAAAGAAATGTGGACATCATTAATGATTTGAAATGTACTTTTGGTGGAGGGGCAGAAACAACAGCCTAAATCATATGGCTACAACGGAAAAGGAATAGAAAGAAAATGGAGAAAGGAAGTAGACATAACTCTTCCCAATTTTGCCATAAAAGGAAGCAAAAGTGGTCTAGTATTGCTCTGGCCAGGGTCACCA
Source organism: Indri indri (assembly GCA_004363605.1). Classification (NCBI taxonomy): domain Eukaryota; kingdom Metazoa; phylum Chordata; class Mammalia; order Primates; family Indriidae; genus Indri; species Indri indri. Next base: position 40,970 of record RJWJ010009119.1, on the reverse strand, counting down.
ATGATCTCATCATTCATCATCGGCATATCCTCAGACATTATCTTGGTTTTTTTGTTTGTTTGTTTGTTTTTATTTTTGTTTTGAGACAGAGTCTGGTTCTGTTGCCCGGGCTAGAGTGTCATGGCCTCAGCCTAGCTCACAGCAACCTCAAGCTCCTGGGCTCAAGCCATCCTCCTGCCTCAGCCTCCTGAGTAGCTGGGACTACAGGCATGTGCCACCATGCCTGGCTAATTTTTTCTATATATATATTTTCAGTTGTCCAGATAATTTCTTTCTGTTTTTAGTAGAGCTGGGGTCTCGCTCTTGCTCAGGCTGGTCTTGAACTCCTGACCTTGAGCAGTCCACCCGCCTTGGCCTCCCAGAGTGCTAGGATTACAGGGGTGAGCCACCACACCCGGCCCTCAGACATTATCTTAATGACTGCCTGGCACTAGTTAGCACTTCACCACTTCTTCTTTTTTTCTTTTAATCGAATTTATATTTTAGAGCAGTTTTAGGTTCACAGTAAAACTGAGTGGGAGGTACAGAGTTTCCATGTGCCTTACACCTCTGCCTGTACCCCTTCATCCCACCCCCTAACACACAGTTTCCTCTACTGTCAACATCCCCCACCAGAATGGTCCATTTGTTACAGTCATTGACCTCTGTTGACACATCATTGTTATCCAAAGTCCATAGTTTACACTAGGGTTCTCTCTCAGTGTTGTACATTCTATGGGTTTTGACAAATGTATAATGACATGTATCCATCATTACAGTATCATACAGGATAGTTTCACTGCCCCAAAAGCCCTCTATGCTCTGCCTGTTTATCCCTCCCTCCCCCAACCCCTGGTAACCACTGATCCTTTTACTGTCTCCATAAGCAGAATGACATATGGTTGGAAGCATACATGTAGTATGTAGCCTTTTCACATTGGCTTTTTTCACTTAGTAATATGCAATAAGGTTCCTCCATGTCTTTTCATGGCTTGATAACCCATTTCTTTTTAGCTCTGAATAATATTTCATTGTTTGGATGAAATACAGTTTATTTATCCTTTCACCTACTGATGGACATCTTGGTTGCTTCCAAGTTTTGACAGTTACAAATAAAGTTACTGTAACATCCTCGTACAGAGTTTTGTGTGGACATAAATTTTCAGCTCATTTGGGTATGGATCAAGGAACATGATTGCTGGACTGTATGGGAAGAGAATGTTTAGTTTTGTGAGAAACTGCCAAACTGTCTTCCAAAGTGGCTGTACCATTTCACATTCCCACCATCAATAAGTGAGAGTTACTGTGCTATCCTCACCAGCACTTGGTGGTGTCAGTGTTTTGGATTTTGGCCACTCTAATAGGTGTGTAGTGATATCTCATTGTTTTAATTTGCAATTCTCTGATGATGTATGCTGAAGAGCATAGATTGATATGCTAATTTGCTTGCCATCTGTATATCTTTGGTGCGATGTCTTCAGGTCTTTTGCCCATTTTTTTTATTTGGGTTGTTCGTTTTCTGATTGTTGAGTCGCTCATTACTTTCTGAAACACTTTTCATTGCTTCTGAGACACCACATTCTCCAGTTTTCTGCCTGTCCTCTGGGAGCATCTTCTCATTCTTCTCTGCTAGATTTCTTTTTCTCTGTCCATCCATTACATCTTTTCTTCTTTACACCATCTTTCTTCAGCTATCTTATTTACTGCCGTGGCTTAACTGATACTGTGACGATCAGTTTTTTTGTTTTTTTTTTTTTTTTTTGAGACAGAGTCTCACTCTTTTGCCTGGGCTAGAGTGAGTGCCGTGGCGTCAGCCTAGCTCACAGCAACCTGAAACTCCTGGGCTCAAGTGATCCTACAGCCTCAGCCTCCCGAGTAGCTGGGACTACAGGCGTGCGCCACCATGGGCGGCTAATTTTTTCGATATATTTTTAGTTGGCCGGTTAATTTCTTTCTAATTTTAGTAGAGGCGGGATCTCGCTCTTGCTCAGGCTGGTCTCGAACTCCTGATCTCAAACAATCCGCCCGCCTTGGCCTCCCAGAGTGCTAGGATTATAGGCGTGAGCCACCGAGCCCCGGCCTGAAGATCAGTTCTTAATTAACGTTTTGGCTTGGATCTCTCCTCTGGAATCCAGGGCGATACATCCAATCATTTGCTACCCATTGTCTTCACTTTCGGGTCTTGAAGTCACATCAATGGAAACATTTTCAAAAATGGACTTAACTCCTCCCTCCCTAGATTTGCTCTATTCTGTCTTCTCTGATAGTTATCACTGTCTGACCAAGGCAGGAACAAGCCTTGGTACCTCCTTTTCTCTCACCGTTGCCACAGCTGATTGGTTACCAAATCCTGTAGCCACTTCTACAGGCCATACTGTCATCTGCTCTTGCCTAGATTAAACAATAGCCAACTATACACATTCCTGGCTCCAGTCTTTTACCTCTCTAATCCATTCTCCACTTTGCTGCGTGAGTAATCTTTCCAAAACACAAATATAAAAACAAACAAAACATACCCCGCCCCCCCCACACACACACTTACACAAATCTGATCATATCATTTTCCAGCCTGAAACTTTTCAATGGTTTCCATTTCTTCTAAGGTAAAGTTTACTCCTTAATGTGGCTAAAACACTAATTTTCAAACATTTTTGACTGTGACCAAAATAAAAAAATGCATTTTATACTGTGACTCAGAACACACACATACGCATACAGCTGAACAAAAGGCTCTTAAAAAAGCAAAACTTACCTTTGCTATGTGCAGTGTGCTCCAATATATTGTATTCCATTTAAAAATGTTGATTACAGCTTACTAAATTGATCTCCTGACTGCCGTTTGAAAAACAATGGCATAGAAATATCTTTATAACGTGGCTTCTGCCTATCTTATCAGCCCAACTCCCATTCTGCAACCAGTCATCTTAATTTTCTTCTAGTTCCCTGAACAAGTCATGTTTTCTAGAGCAATCCCCACTGCTCAGAATACTTCTTCCTCCCCATCCCCCCACTCCAGTATTCTAGAATCTAGAATAAGAAATTACATGGGGTGGAAAAAAGAATCTAGATAATTTCTATTTATTCTTCAGGTCTCTGAACTTTCTCGTATCATGGTACTTGAACCAAACTTTATATTGTAATTACTTCTTTCATTGTATATCTTCCATACCAGACTGTGAGCAAGCAATAAGGAAACAAAGTATCTGGAATGTAGTAGGACTTAGTAAATAGTCTCTGCCAGAGTCCTGTTTAACCACTCCCTCTTGTCCCAGTGGCTTTCATTTGTATTTAGAATAAAATTCAAGGAGTCATTATCTGTGGTCCCCAAACCCTGGGCCACAGTATTGGTCCATGGCCTATTTGGGACCGGGACGCAGAGCTCCAGCCCCCTACCACCCCTTCCACGCCTGCCATCCCTGCTTCCCTCTGGGGTGGAAAAATTGTCTTCCATGAAACTTAGGAACTCTGGGCAGGTGGCGGGGCAGGGATGCGCACAGCAGGAGGTGAGCGGCAGGCCAGCGAAGGCTTCATCTGTATTTACAGCTGCTCCCCCTTGCCACTGCTGTATCACCGCCTCCCCCGCCCCCAGCCCCCCGCCCCAGCATCTGTCAAAAAATTGTCTTCCTCGAAACCAGTCCCTGGTGCTGAAATGGAGACCGCTGATTATTATTATGGCCTACAAGGCGCAACCGCCCTTGCCCCCTCTTTGATCTCATTTCCTGTTACACTTCACCTGGGTTTTGAGCCCCAGTCACAGAGGCAGCCCTTGCCGTTTCTCAGCCTTGCCAAGCACACGCATTCCTGTTCCCTTCTATAGTCACATGGCCCCTCAGAGAGGCCTTTCCTGACTACCGTCATCATCCTTTTTCTTCAAAGCACTTAGCACTACCTCACATTATTTTTGTATTGTCTCCCTGTCTCCATCCCCATGTGACAGTAAGAAGCATCTGGGTTTTTGTTCACTGCTGTATTCCCAGGGCTTAGAACAGGGCCTGGGTCCTAGTAGGCACTCAGTAAATATTTGTTAAATGAATGTATGAATGCATAGGTTTGTTAAAATGCTGACTACAGAAGCCCCTCCAGAGAGTACATTCTTATTCAAATAATAATATCAATAGTAATATCAAGACATTACATTTCTCGAGAGGCTGAGACAGGAGGATCACTTGAGCCCAGGAGTTTGGGGCCGCAGTGAGATATGATGACACCACTGTACTCTAACCTGGGCAACAACCTGAGACCCTGCCTCAATTAAAAAAAAAAAAAAAGAAAGAAAAGAAAAAAAATTACATTTCTTTAGAGCTTTCGAGTTTATAAAATATTTTCTTATACGTGGTCTAATTTGAGCTTCATAACTATACTCTGGAACTGGTTATGGCATGTGTTATTTTATCATTTACCAATGAAATTTAGGAAGCTGAAGTTTGGAGAAATTAGTTGACTTGCCCAAAGACACACAAAGACATACAGGTAATCAGTCACTAAGAGAGTACTCGGATTCAGTGTTTGTTAGTACTAATTTTGCAAAAAAGGGCCGGGTAAGCAAACCACTTCCTCTGCTTTTCCAGTGTCCACGGTATTTCCTGTGAGCAACTGGTATCTTCTCTACCCTCTGCCCCCAGCCCTCGCACCATGGCAAAGATTCCTCCTCACACTCTGCCAGAGCTGGCTGCAGATGGCGGGTCCCAGCACATCGCTGGCAACGCTGTCAACCACTTGTCCCTTAGTGCTTAGAAATAAACTCTATAACATTTTAACTGCTTAGAAAGAACTAATATTTGTAATATGATATAAGTTAACATGAAAGCTTAAAGACTCAGAGAAAGGCTACAGGATTACTCTAAGTGTAGTCACTCTTTAATCCCAGATAAGTAGTTCCCTAAGTAAGAATAAAAGTTTTTGTAAGATTAAGTACAGAGGATGAGAAACAACCCAGTCTAGGAAATGAGCAGATAATTGCCATATTACCAGTATGATCTCTCCTGCCCTCAGGAACATACATGTCCTTGGCACTGCCTAATGTCATAGGCCTAAATCCCAAGGCCCATCAGAGAATACTGTCAAAAGGATGAGGCATAGCAGAAAACGAATTCATAAGGTTGTTTCATCTTTTCTTAGCTTAGACATCCTTTGAGTACCATGAAGTATCAAGTTTGTGTGAAGGAGACCTAGCACCTGTCCCTGAGTCCTTTTTCTGCTCACAACTCCTGTTTCTGGACACCATTGTACCTCACTAGACCTAGAGTTAATTCTTCCTACGGAGGCAAGAGCCGGCTACTTTTCAGTTGGTCAGGTCCGCTGTCTCTGTACTACAGAAGATAATGTAGTTAAGGGAAATGTTTAAGAACAAATTCCATTCCTTTCTCAGGCTGTTGTCATAGACTTGAGCTGAGTATATCTATTGTTCTGCCAGAAAGATCTAGAAACTCCAGCTGAGCTGGTATAATTTTCTAAATTATCGCTTGAAAGACAAGAAGGCAAAGGCCCTATCATCTAGCTTCTTCTAGCCAAGTTGAATTCCAGAGTATCTACTTCTGTGTGGGAGGCTGTGCTCTACAAATGGATACAGTTAGTTCAAGAATTCTAAGCTTCTCTCTATTGTCAGTAATGTGTGGAGTGAAATATCCTCAGAATTGGTGGATATTTCTATGCTTGGTCTTGTTTGTTTGATACAAGCTTCCTTTCATGGGCATCCTGAATGTATTGAAAACATGTATTTTCAAGTTGGAATGGCAATGGTATAAATTTAAAAGAGGATTTACGTGAGGTTGAATTGATCTGAGACCACCTAGTTTTATAATCACGTATGTATCTTCCACCCGTCTCCCTGCCAGAATATAAGCCTCTTGGTATCAGAAATGTGTTTTGCACCTCAGCATCTTCCATAAAACCTAACAGCACCTGGTAATAAGGATATAAACCCATCCTAGCACTTCGGAAGGATTGCTTAAGGCCAGAAGTTTGAGACCAGCCTGAGCAACATAGTGAGACCTTATCTCCACAAAAAATAGAAAAATTATCCAGGCATGGTGGTGTGTGCTTGTAGTCCCAGCTGCTCAGGAGGTTGAGGCAGAAGGATTGCTTGAGCCCAGGTTGCAATGAGCTATGATGATGCCACTGAACTGCAGCCCAGACAACAGACCCTGTCTCAAACAAACAAACAAATAGCAAATATATTTGAAGGAAAAACTAAATCATCACCACTTAACTATGGAATCTTATATTAGACTCTTATGTTATATTATTAAGGTGATGATATGAATTATTTATCAAACCAGTTAGTTTTTTGGTACTTTTTAAATATGGGTTATTATGAAGACAACCAGGGCAAGTGACTTCAGGTTTAAAAAGGTGTTTTGATCTACTTTAGAGTTGGCTTTCTATATCCCAAGTAAAATAAGTTTGGTCCATACCAATGTTTTTGGATTAAACTTCTCAGAGCATCCTGGAGAGCAGTTAGGTAAAATCCCGAACCTAAATTATAGAAGGATTAAAAGTTGAAACTTGCTGTTTTCTTGAGCTGTTGCAGAAGATGAGACCTGGCCTGGCCACGTGTGTTAGCAGATGTTTCCTCTGACTCCCTCGTCCTCCAGCGGAAGCCAACAACTTAAATTTTTTGAGCACCAAATTCATTCACTAGCAATGTATTTTTAAGAACCATTAGAAATGTACTTAAAGCCTAGTTTGCCTTATTCCCCTATTACACCACCTGCTAGCAAACATAGTAAGATCATTTATTTAATGGAAGGAAAATTAATTTACAGTGAAAAAACTGCAATGTTGGCAAGTGCATAGAGATCTCTTGTGGACAATATTTTTGAGTCTTTATTGATTAGACTTCATTGTGTCTTAATTAATTGTAATACTGCATAAGCATTTTATCACTGGGAATGCAAGACCCAGGCTTACATAATGCTTCTGATGGAGAATGTACCCTGAAGCTACTGCCAAAAAGCTTCTACTTAGAGGCAAACAACTCTGCCCTGATTGGCTTACTCATCAAGAGCGACACAGCATCTTGCTTGGCTAAAAGCACTTTGTTTAGAGAGAATGGGACAGAGGATTAAAGTGGCTCACCCACCGGACTCCATATATGAAGGGGCTCAGAGTCGTCAAAGCAGTTCTCTCATGCCTTTTGAGGCGTACTGCACCAGTAGAGAGAAAATCTGTGTAGTGCTTTCATGTCAGTGAATGTAGCTATCACGAATGATACCAGAAAAGAGGCTAGAACTCCTTCAGAGTGAAGCAGGCCTTCCTGACTATCCCCAGGATTTGACCTAACATAATAGAAAACCAGTGGATAAATATTGGTACTGCCCTGTTTATTATTAGCCTTTTCAAACTGTCTTCTGGCTGTGGCAACCCTAAATAGAAAAATAGAGAAAGGGAGAAAGTTCAAAGTGGAAGGACTCCAGAGATTTGGATAATAGCTAACATTTATTGAACACTTTCTATGTACCAGGCACTGTTGCATTAACTTATTTAATATTCAAAACAACTCTCTGAGGTAAGCTGTTATATGGGGTAGTCTATAAGACGGGTCGTTTGATAGATAAAATTGAGGCACAGTAAAGTTAAGTAGCATACCCAAGATCACACATCTAATAAGTGGCAGAGCTGAGGTTTGAACCCTGGCAATCTGGCTTCAGAGACCATCTAACCATCTTTGATTGTATTTTAATTCTCAATAAATACATGTCTGGTAAGTTATTCCAAGTATCAGACTCCTGGAATGGATATCTTTGTCCATCTATTATACATCTGGATAACTTATCGAAAGAAGTTAGTTAGTAGCAGGAACTGTGTATTGGACCCTGGAATAAAAATCTGAGGCAGAATTTTGTTATACTATAATGACTGATATTAGGACTCAGAAAAATATTTGAATATGAACTGCACAATGATCGGCCTCCAGTAAAACAGTGTAACAAAGCCAGGGTCTTTCCAAGATTGGGCTAGAGCTAAATGTTGGCATCCTCAGCCTTTAGGTCAGGATCTCCTGATTTCTGAATCTTAATTCTGGCAGCATCACACCCTCCTAGAAAAACTAAAATTAAGAAAAGTTCAAGAAATAGGTGTTATTTTTCTAATAAATGGAAATATGTGGGTCAAATAATTTTTTTCTCCTCAGTCTGTCTCAGGTTGGTAAACTATTAAAACTGAAGAGACAAGGCTCTCAACCTAAGTTTATTGATTCCCGATAGAAGCTTTTCTTATGAGCTCCATCTCTGTTTGCTAAATTGTTCCAAACTATCTCCCTGTGGTCTCTATGTTCTGTCACTGAAAGTGTCTCACAGGATTTAGAGTTATAAGGAACTTTACTTCTATTCCAGAATATTCTGATTATAATACTTTTCAGAAACTACCGGTGTTGGAATTTGTAGTTAAATCAAGAACTCTCCACTTTCTTTTCTGATCTTACTTGCTGTTGGAATATCCTTTTTGAAATTTTACTTATATATTCCAGTTGTATGGGACTGCCATTTTTCTTCCCCACAAGAACTGAGAGTAAATGGTTTCAAAACGAGACAGTTTTTTTCTCAGTGCCATTGTGTTAAAGAAATTAATCTCAGTGTTTATTTTTTATGAGTAAAATCTTATTACAATCAATACTGTTTTTTTTTTTTGAGACAGAGTCTTCCTCTGTCACCCATGCTAGAGTGCCATGGCGTAAGCCTAGCTCACAGCAACCTCAAACTCCTGGGCTCAAGCCATCCTCCTGCCTCAGTCTCCCAAGTAGCTGGGACTACAGGCATGTGCCACCATGCCCGGCTAGTTTTTTCTATATATATTTTTAGTTGTTTGGCTAATTTCTTTCTATTTTTAGCAGAGACGGGGTCTCGCTCTTGCTCAGGCTGGTCTCAAACTCCTGAGCTCAAACAATCCACCCACCTGGGCCTCCCAGAGTGCCAGGATTACAGGCGTGAGCCACGGCACCCAGCCTCAACCAATACTGTTAAGGCTTAAGTTCCATTACAGTTAATTCGAAGATTGTGTATTTTCTTTGTTTTTGTAAAATTGTGGCATTGACTATTACTTTAAATAACCAGTCCTTTAATTTGGGATTTAGAAATGTTTATTTCTATTTTAGCAGTAATGTATCAAAATTTAATTTATTAAGTACAAGTATTCCAATCCTTACACCACCATTGTTCCAGCAATATCCAATATAAACAAAATTTTAGTGCAACAACAGAACCTCCCTATATTTTGTACAATTGTATTTAACATTTATACAGTCTCTGAATGCATCTATAGATTAGCACATTTAGCATATGTTATTTACACATACAGATGTCTTACTTGAAGACCATGTATCTACTTTGTTTAGATTTCAAAATAGTGACTATGTAAAATAGGTTTGACCTTAGCTGGCAGTTGACCACGACAGGGTTTTCTTGGGCATATTAATAAAATGTCATTTCTAGGGCTTCATCCATAAACAAAGTGAAGATTCCTAACTCTGACCGGCTTCTTGCCAAGAGAAGGTATCTTGGCGAAAACACTCTTGGCTTCTTATTGATTTTCTTTTTAATTATTTCTGTAAGGATCATGACATTGCAAGATAGTCACACTATTCTTTGCATGATTATGACAGGATCAGGACATTATGACAGACTTTATTTCATTTTCATGTAGAAAAACAGTATGTTTTGTGTGTAATGTTTCTTTTTGGAAAAGGCAGACAGCATTGAAGAGGAGTTTTGAGTCACAAACATTTGTAAGTCTCAAAGCCGTGTTGCTCCATCCTGAGATTGCCATTGCAGACTGTGCATCAATTTTGTTCTGTCTGCTGTGGTAGCATCAGTTCTCTCCCAGACCAGTACCTGAGCTGGGTAATGTGAACAGATAGAAGAATTAGGCAGTAGATTGCATAGTATCCTTGTTCTGAAAAGCTTAAGACTTTAATGCCATTTGAACTTTTTAAAAATGTTTGCAGTTATTCATTTTTCCATAGAAACATATTTTAGAGATTTAATAGCCAAGTTATTTTTGTTTCTTTTTTAGATTTAGAAAAATAGAACCCTCCTTAAAAGTTTGAATTGCGCTAGAAGTAATTTATTGTTAAGAAGTAAACATTACTAAGAAGTTTCTTAAAATTATCGAAAATAAAGAACTCTTGGTGTGAGTGCTTTGGAATTATCTTTGAACACACCTAGTAATGCCTGGAAAGGGTACATGAGAAACTAGACCCTATCAGACACCTGTAAGAAGCATGAATTTTCTGGGTAGTTGCTGCTTCCTTTCCCTCTTCTCATGCCTTATGTCACGCAGATGTCTTCTGTTTCCACCAGCTCAAAGCAGCTTTATGTGGCCAGAAAGAATCCATGACTCAATTTCTTTTATACCATGACTTTGCTACAGAACTGAAAATGATTGCTTTGCCATGTTTCATACTTTGGCATTGCATGAAGGGTTTGAGGCCGCTGTCCCCAACCCCGGGCGACAGACCGGTATAGGGCCACACGACAGGAGGCAAGTGTGCAAAGCTTCATCTATATTTACAGCCACTCCCCTGCACTCAACATCCCCACCTACTGACCCCCACCCCCATCTGTGGAAAAATTGTCTTCTATGAAACCAGTCCCTAGTGCCAAAACGATTGCGGACTGCTGGTATAAGGAACAGTTAGCTTTCCCTCCTTCATAGGACCAGCCTGAAGATTGTAACGATCCAGTTCTCTAATTTTCTGCCTATCCTTTCTCCTTGCCTATCATTCCTTGATTGCGGAAGCCTATTGTTTCAAGCTTCCCATCATAGTCTTCAGAAACCTTACAGTGACCAGAGTATGTAATTAAGTTCGCTCTGCTATAGTGTATTTAATCCTCACCAGCAAAATTATTAGTAGGGCAATCCTCCCCCGCTTAGATGTTCTTAAGTCCCTGCTTTCTCAATTCATCCTACTTGCCATCCCCCCATAAAGCTGTTTTCCAGCTAGTTCTTAACCTTCAGACTGTAGCCCATTTTGTAATACTAACCTAGCTTGTGGGTGACTCTGGCATGATGAAACCTATGGAGATGATATGGCGTTTGATCCGTCAGAGAAGGGAATTAAATTGTTTTGATTTGTTTTTATAAAGATATGCTAGCTGTTACCTAGAACACCAATAATTAATTTGTTTTAGGTACTATATATAATACATGAAGAATTCTTTGGACTAAGACTGACCAGAATTTGTATCCTGCCTCTGCCACTTACCTTATTATTATCTTGTTATTGGTCAAGTTTCTTAACTTTTCTGATTTTTAATTTCTTTATATATAAAATGGTGATAATAGTAATAGGAGTCAATATGTGAATTAAGTACTTGAATTTAATTACCTTAAAAGGTTTAGCACTCTGCCTGTCATATAAGTGCTCAATAAATGTTAGTACTTATTATTAAATAATATTGTTGAATGAGTTGCTATATTAATCTTTCATCCCCTTCTTCCCCATTTTGTTTTTTACTCTTTTCTGTCTTTCTCTTACTTTTACTCTCTCAGTGCGCTAAAGGGACGGTCATACTTTCAGTCACATCCATAGGGTTTATGGAGAAGACTTATCTGCCAGGAATTGTTTTGGTTTGTTGTAACCTCTTAGAGAAAGTTGTTATCAAGGACAAAAAAGAAAAAATGTTTTGCCTGCTTAGATGGACTCACACTGGCAATCTCAACTTAATTCCCATTTTAGGACCCTGCCCATACAGCAGCTCTCGCTCCGGAAAGTCGTCCAAACGCCTGTCAGCACAGCGGTGCAGGGCCTGCACTGCGCATCCTCTAGTTAACATGTTGGCATATCAAGTTTCATGGGCCCACAGCAATTTTCATTGCAGAGACTGCTTGGCGTCTTACAGGAGCAGATGAAAACAGCGTCTGAAGGGAAGCTGCTTCTCTGGCACACACAAGCGGAGCAGCATATTCCTACATTGCCCAAAGTGCTTCAGTTTCATAAGCATCAAAGCCTCTGCCTTTTGGGAGGGAACAAGTGATGGGGCCATTTTAGACATTAAAATGGAGTACTTCTTGGCATCTGGAAAAGTTGATGTTTTGTACCCTTTGATCTGAGGGCCCCCTCTTTGCACTCTTTCAAATTGAATGTCCTGTGGTTGATTGTGTTATTAGGTTTGAGAGCATTCGTTTTCTTCATTTTCACCCTCTTTCCACATTTTATGTAGAATGGTGTGTTCAAATCTTGTCTGAATTTTATTTCATGAGCTATATGACATTTAGGAAGTATGAGTTGATGATGATACTCTAGCTTTCTGCATTTTGTCATATTTTACCATCTGTGCAACACATGATAAGTGTTAGATTTATGTTCCCTCGCAAGTTCGGTATTATGTAGGACAGACAAGATAAAAAAGCTCTCGTCCTTGAGGTATTGACATTGTAACCAGGAGTTCTTAATCTAGGACCTGTAGACATCTGGGGAATCTATGGCAAGCTTCTGGGGGGGTTCCTTGAGCAGTCTAAAATTATATGCAAATATTTCTGGAGATTTTTCAAGGCATCTGAGGTCAAATAATGGTTAAGGATGACTGACTACAGTTTTTAAGATCCTGAAATTGAACTAGGTACATCTTCTAATTAGGACTTATTATGGTGCTGTTGATTTTTTGCTTTTAAGGAAATTGCCTCGAATAAATCTGTTTTAGAGCAGGCCTGTAACTGAACACCATTTGGCCTTGGTCATCTGATTTTATGAACTAATTGTGTGTGGAGACCAAAGGAAAACAGGAGAGTGCCACCTAGAGGCCTTAGCAACAATTTGGCCCAGGCCTTCTCCCTACACGGGAGTCCTTAGCTTTAGCAACTTTCTAAATTAAGAACATTTTTTTCTTCTTAGGTAATTGACGATCATAAACATGTGTGTCAATGATATTTATAATCTATACAGGTGCTACACTTGTGAGGTCTAGCCTTGCTACTCTACAAACATTAATTTTAATAAAGCTTAATGTAGATGATACTCTATTTTATGGAAACGTAGGAGCTGTAGTCTTTTGGATTTACACTGCATTTGATATACTTTTAATCATAAAGCAAAAACAAATTGATGCCTGATATAAATTCATTTTTATGTAGGGACTTTGCTTTGTTGTATTTTCTTTTAGAGTTAGAATATATTAAAAGTTAAGAGTAATATATTTTTTTTTTGGAGACAGAGTCTTACTTACTCTGTTGCCCTGGCTAGAGTGCAGTGGCGTCATCATAGGTCACTGCAACCTCAAACTCCTGAGCTAGAGCGATCCTCCTGCCTCAGCCTCCTAAGTAGCTGGGACTACAGGCATGCCACCACACCCAGCTAATTTTTCTATTTTTCGTAGAGATGGGGTCTCACTCCTGTTCAGGCTGGTCTTGAACTCCTGACCTCAAGCGATTCTTCTGCCTTGGCCTCCCAGAGTGCTAGGATTACAGACATGAGCCACCAGTGCTAGGATTACAGGCGTGCGCCACCGCGCCCGGCCCAGAGTAATTTATTTTAATTACCCTTAGTATTTGTTTCAAGACAATAATAAAGAAAGCTGTTCCCCAAATGATGTAGAAACTGCAGAGTTGAATTCACCCTGGAAAAATAGACCAAACAGGATTTAAATCCATATGAAGATGTATAACTGGGTAGTCAAGAGCATACCTTAGAAGTCCCAATTTTGCCATTACTTTGTGATGCTGGGTACATTATTTAACTTTTCAAAACCTTGTTTCTTCTTCATTTATAAATAGGGCTAATAACAGTATCTAACTTAAGGTTTTTGTGAAGATTAAATGAAATAAAGTTGGTAAGCACAGTGCCTGGTATATAGAAAGTATTTTAAAATTAATAATTTATTGTTATTTTCATTGGCCAGTTTTGTTTTCAGGACAGTTGTAATGAAATTAAAACATAAAATTTTTTAAATTATAGAGAATTTTATATTTTAAAAAGCATTTTCACAAATACAATCTCATTCGATTAAATATTCAACAAATATTTATTTATATATTCAGTAGATATTTATGCAGCTCCTAAATGGTTAGGTGTGGTAACCATTTCAGGTATTAGAGATTTGATACTGGGTACAGCAGTAAGAGAGACATGGGCCTTACATTGTGGTTAGACAATAAAGAAGTAAATACATAAACAAGATGTTTTCACTAAGAAACCATCAGTGTGAAGAAAATTATGTCATGTAATAGAGTGACTGGAGGCCTACTTTACTGTAGGTGGTCAGGGAAGAGCTTTCTGAGGAAGATACATTTAAGCTCTTACCTGAATGACGAGGAGCTTGCCCTGTGAAGCTCTGAGGAGCAGCCATTCCAGCTAAAGGAAGGAGCAAGTGTAAAGGCCATTAACTGGGAATGTGTTAAGCATGTGCAAAGACAGAAAATGGTCAGGACTTTGGATTTTATTCTGAGGGTTATGGGAAGAGATTAAGAATTATAGGCAAGGTAGTGATATGCCCAGATTTAAGCTTTGGAAAAATCCCTTTTGCTTCCGTATGGAGGATAGCTTGTAATAGAATAAGAATGAAGCAGAAAGACCATTTAGGAGACCTTTACAGTACTCTAAGTGAGAGATGATGGTGGCTTGGGTAGAGATGTTGAATTATTGGTTCAGGGATTTGAATTCCATAACTCACTGGGGACCATTTTCATGGAAGACAGGTTTTCCGTGGTGGGGGTGGTTTTGGGATGATTCAAGCACACTACATTTATTGTGCAGTCAAACCTCTCTGCTAATGATAATCTGTATTTGCACCTGGTCCCCAGCACTAGCATCACCACCTCAGCTCTACCTCAGATCATCAGGCATTAGAGTCTCATAAGAAGTGTGAAACCAAGATCCCTTGCACGCAGTTTACAGTAGGGTTCACGCTCCTATGAGAATCCAATGCCACCGCTGATCTGACAGGAGGTGGAGCTCAGGCGGGGATGCGAGAGATGTGGAGCGGCTGTAAATACAGATGACGCTTCGCTCACTCCCCTGCTGCTCACCCGGCCTGGTTCCTAACTGCCATAACCACTCTGCAGTATAAAGGCAGTCTAGCATTGTGGTTCAGAGTGCCAGGGGAAGAGACAGACTGTCTGGTTTAAAATCTGACTTAATAACCATGTGGCCTTGGAAAAGTATCTTAACTTCTCTGTGCCCAAATTCTATCATTTCTAAAATGGGAATAATGTGTTAATACTGCTGTTTTATCATCAGCGTCATCACCACCTTCGTCACAACTTCTATTCCCACATCATCCTCAGTACCCCCAATTTACAGATGAGAAAACTTAGAGGGTGGTTTTGATATCAGAATTTAGGTTTCTTGATTTTGATTCCATTCTTTTTGCAATACAATTTGTAATATGGGCTCCCAGAGAAAAATATCTATTGATCTGAATCTCTGTAGCTCACAGCCCACTTGTATGTACCTGCGAATGTTTAAATAACGTTGTGAAAATGATAAATAAGGCTAGCTGAATCCCAGTGTGTGGTAGATAGGTAGCTACCTGTGCCTGTGTCTCTCTCCCCACACACCTCGTGCCATCAGAAATTTCAAATTCCCTGAGTTTTGAAGAGAGCTATCGCACACCTAAGCCAAAAGCATTAATAGTCACGTAATAATACACATAGGACAGAACCGAATATTTTGAGAACCTTGTGAGATGCTGGATTTCTTTAGACGACTTTCTACTCTTCATTAATTGTGTTAAATGGGGCCATGCATGATGTAAATAAAAGAAATTCATGGATTATCCTCAGACTGTTTTTGGTCAGACTTTAGTGAAGGCATTAACCATATTACCACATCTGAATTTCTCTTTTCTCCATCTCTATCTGCCTCTGCCCAGCTCCTTCCATAGTAAGCAATGAAGGAGGTAGGTTCAAGGAGCAAGAGAGAGAAAACCAGAAGCAAGGAACTTGATAGTCTTCCCGCCGGCCTCGCCCTAGTTCCTCAGTTCCACTGGCTCCTCAGCCTCCCCTCACCAGAGATTGAAGGTGGCTGTTTGTCTGTTGCAGAGTGCGAGCACTTGATCCGCCACATGCTGGTGTTAGACCCGAATAAGCGCCTCTCAATGGAGCAGATCTGCAGGCACAAGTGGATGAAGCTAGGGGATGTGGATCCCAACTTTGACAGGGTGAGCTGGGCACCACTGCCTCAGGGAACTCCTTTCAGAGCTGCCGCAGTGTCTTTTGCATGTGATCGTAATCAGGCCATGGCCTGAAAAGGCAGGCGCTGGGAACAAACTATTGTATAATACCAGTGCAGCAAGTGAAGCAAGCAAGAAATGTAAAACCAGCTGAATTGTTGGAGACCTACCATTTGTCCCCAAATTATAGTCTGTTTTTGGCTTTTGAGACAGTATAGCCCACGGTTCTGTAGCTCACTCACCATGGGAATATCTCCTTCCTCTTAGTGTGTTCAGTTCAATGGCTTTCGTAGCATATCTTTATTTAAACCATCGTGGCCATCCTAGGTACCCCAAGGAGCTCAGGAAATAGGGGGATCTTGTCTGCTCACAGCTGATCACCCAGGGCTGTGTTGCTTATTAGACTTTGAGGCCAAACAAATCCTAAGCTAGGAGGTATGGAACAGCTCGGTCATTATATACGACATGCCTGCCATATTGACATGGCTAATTGGGGGCTTGACAGCTTGCTTCTTTCTATGTTACAGTTAATAGCTGAATGCCAACAGCTAAAAGAAGAAAGACAGATGGACCCCCTGAATGAGGATGTCCTCTTGGCCATGGAGGACATGGGATTGGACAAAGAGCGGACATTACAGGTATCTCCAAAGGAGGGGAGAACAAAGTGAGATATGGCAGTCATTCCTCTGTCCTGCTTTTTCCGCTTTTTCTCCTTCCTGGGAACTTGGGTCTTTTTGTTCTCCTCCTGTTTTTCTTCCTCTGCCCTTCCCTGGGCCTTGGAAAGAGGAAAGAAGGTGCTTTGGTCATCTAATGTTATTACTGAAAAGGTTTTGGTCATTGACATGCCATTTCACCGGGGTTTGTTTTTTTTCCCACTCTTTTCCCTTCTCTCTTGGTAGTCATTAAGATCAGATGCCTATGATCACTATAGTGCAATCTACAGCCTGCTGTGTGATCGACATAGGAGACATAAAACCCTGCGTCTCGGAGCACTTCCTAGCATGCCCCGAGCCATGGCCTTTCAAGCACCAGTCAATATCCAGGTGGGCAATAACTCCAGTGACCTAGTTCAGGACAAGTAACACCAGGGGGTAAGGGTTAGCTATTGCTCACTAACCTGAGTCAAGAGAGTTTTCTCATCTTCCTTACCTCTCTCCTCCCATTTGTCATCTCTTCATTTGTCAGAGGTCAATAAAGATCTGCACCTTTCTTTGACAGAGGATGGATGGGCAACAATAGTTGCTTTTTTTTCCTTCTTTTTTTAAGAAATAACAAATCATTGGGAGATACTGTCTTCTCAACAGAATGCTTCCTTGTTGTGGCTTCTAAGGGCAGATGAACCAAAGACTTTAGCAATCAAGGAAACATAGACTTTTAGCAATCAAGACTACTTTGAAAGACTATCATTATTTTCCTCTAGTGTTAAGGTATGTCTGTGTCCATATGTACTGCTTTCCAGGCGGAGCAGGCAGGTACCGCCATGAACATCAGCGTTCCCCAGGTGCAGCTGATCAACCCAGAGAACCAGATTGTGGAGGCAAGTAGCACCCTGTGATAGTTGTCAGCTGAAACCACTATCTTTCTCAGATCCTTCCTTTCCTTACGTTTTATTTCTAATTTTGTGATGTTTCCCTCCACCTCAGCCGGATGGGACAGTGAACTTGGACAGTGATGAGGGTGAAGAGCCTTCCCCTGAAGCACTGGTCCGCTATTTGTCAATGAGGAGGCACACAGTGGGTGTGGCTGACCCGCGGTGAGTATCTGGCCACCAGCCCTTATTAACACCAGGGCAAAGAATTGCCACTTGACTTTCAGTTCCTACCATTGCACATGTCTCCTACTTCATTGTATCTCCCAGATGAGATCGAATCCACTGGCCAGGACAAGTGGACAATGATATGATGCCATTTATATATGTGGACAAATAAAATTTTGTGAACAAAAATCCAAAATCCAAAACCACACCAGGTTCTCAAAGTGTTTTCCCAAAGCAGTCTCTCATGATGTTCCCTGATGCCCTCACATTGGGGAATTAGGCTAAATGCCAGCTCACTCCATTTTTGTTATACAGTTGAAGACTGTCAACATTAAAAATAGCCTTACCTCTTTTCTGGATATTTTCTTTGCTGAGTAGGAAAGAGAAGGTTGTGGCAAGCATTCTCTTGAGAGTTCAACTAGGGGCAAAGCTGGTTTTCTTATAAATATCTCTTTTCTTTGAGTGAATTTCCAAAAAAGACTCCCATGCCTGCTGACTTGCTTGCTTTATGTTTCTTGTTCTCAGCCTATGATCAAACAGGCAGTAGGAGAACATTCTGGCTCCACAGACTGTGTCAGCTGCAAAGGGGTGGAATCCTGAGTCTCTCTGTTAGTGGAAAGATCTCTTATTTTAAAGTATGCTGTAAAACCTACTGTTGTAGCTTGACAACCCTGCATATCCAGTACTTATCTGCCCTATCGGCACTGACAAGAATAATTGCATTCTTTCCCTGGTGGATCAGTTGCTACTTCAGGCAGCTATTGTTTTAGCGGATGGCCCGTTTTCTCTAGAAACTTGCTGTTCACCTCCAGGCTTTGGAAACCCGAACTGGACTGCTGCCAGCATTTCCTCTTGGCTCAGAGCTGTTGGTTTTCCGTGAGTGGCCAGTGAAGAGTAGTGATCCCCAGTCCCAAACGGTCAAATGGGAGAGTCAGATTCCACACATTAGGCATCTGCTTTACTTTGGGATCTTAGAGAGAAGTACACGTTTAAGAAGAAAGTAAAAAAATAAACTGTATTGAACATAGCAGTGCTGTCAATTTGGGGATATAAGCACTTTAGAGTAAGAATATTAACCAGACTTCTCTGTCATCCTGTTTTCTATCAGCACGGAAGTTATGGAAGATCTGCAGAAGCTCCTACCTGGCTTTCCTGGAGTCAACCCGCAGACTCCATTCCTACAGGTGGCCCCTAACATGAACTTCATGCACAACCTGTTGCCCATGCAAAATTTGCAGCCAACGGGGCAGCTTGAGTACAAGGTACCTGGATATGGGAGAGGGTTTGCTCCCGAAGAAACAAACTTGAGCTTCCTTTGAGAGGCTTTGTGGGACCTTCCCCAGGATTTAAGGATTTCCTTATAGAATAGGATGATTTCTCTTGCAGAGCAGCTCAGGTGAGAGGGAATATTTCTGTAGTCTACATCACAATCAATGGACCCCCTGTTTTCAGTAGATTAGGATATTGCTCTTCTCATTCATGCTTCCCCCCATCTTACCGGTCTGTCCTTCCCACCCTACTCCTGGCAGGAGCAGTCTCTGCTACAGCCGCCCACCCTGCAGCTGCTCAATGGAATGGGCCCCCTTGGCCGGAGGGCATCAGATGGAGGAGCTAACATCCAGCTCCACGCCCAGCAGCTGCTGAAGCGCCCACGGGGACCCTCCCCACTTGTCACCATGACACCAGTGAGTAGCAGCACAGAGCCCAGTTTACTTTCTCAGAGGATTTTGATACAGAGGTTATAAGCCTAGGGTTGGGAACCCAGGGCCAAACTAAATGTCTGAATTTCTTCATTCTCCAAACTTATAATGCTTAATGTATTCCCATTTTCGTCAGGCTAGTAGATTTTTCCTGACTTTATTTTTGGTTAACTTCCTTATGTAACCAAATAATTTCTACACCAAACCCTACTCCCGGAGAGCCTTTTCCTCAGTGGGCCACCTATCGGCCCCTTGTTAGGTACAGCTGCATTCTGCCAGCTTGAGGACAGGAGCAGTAGCCTGACTCAGAGCCTTCTGATAGATAACTGTTCCCCGCCAGAAGGCAGTTGAATCAAACAGTGCTCTCTGGAATTCATTCCTTTCTAGACTGGTGTGCAAAATTATCTTCTCACCAGTTCTTTCTCCTTTGACAAATACCACTCACATTTTTGGTACAACCTAGATCACGTGATTAAATGGCTTTCAGGAGCTCTAGCCTAGTCATTTGACATCTCTCAGTCCCATCTTCTTTATATGATAGTCACATTCAAAGATTTTTTTCTTCCCCTGGGTTCTGTTTATTTCTGGTTATTTTCCTGTCTTAGGTCATTCATTCATTCATTCATTCAATCTCATAGTACCAGAAGATTGGGTACTAACAATATCCACAGCCCTTACAAGATGTTTTCGGGCACTGCTTCTCTGAGGACCCCTATTTTCCCCCTTCAATTAATCATGAATTAACCCCTTATAAAACACACGAAAAATGAATCATTAGAAAAATAAAGTTTTTATTTTTTATTTTTTATGTTTGGTGGAGCCAAGATGAAAGAAAAAAAAATACAGTTTTTAAAACATAGAAAATAACAAGGCTAAATTTTTTACTCAACAGATAAAATTATTCTGTTAAGTTGCTATAAATGTTTCTAAAAGCCTACTGTTGATTTCTGTACTTACCTTATCATTGATTGGTAACAAAACAGTTTACGGACTGGCAGGGGTCCATGGGCCACACTCTCAGTAACACTGATGTCAACCTGGCATCATTGACAACGTCAACATGTGCGAAGTGTTTGAATAACAGTGAAAAACCACATGCGACGAAGTGCCCAAGTTAATAACGTGGACTGTTAGGTGGCAGAGGCTTTCAGGGATGGGCAAGATGAACATAGGTTTTGAAGGATCATGAACAGGTTTATGGGAGGTGGGTTGACTTACTCTGTCCACTGTAACTGTTTTTGTCAGGTTCTTGTTGATAAGTCCAGTGGACACTTTTAATCTTTATCTTTTGGACATCCTAACTGTATTAGTCACTGTTGACCATTTTTTTCCTCGAAATATTTTCTTTTCTTGCCTTCTATTGTGCCACATCCTCTTGGTTTTCCCCATGCCTCTCCTTGCAGATTCCCTTTTTGCCAGGGTTTTATCGTAGGCCTGTTCCCGTCTTACTTCACGTACTCTCTGGATAAGCTTGTCTACTCCCATGATTTCAGTTACCATCTGATTCTCCAGCCCAGAATGCTCTCCTGAGTTCTACACATCTGTTTATATGACTGCCTACTGGATGGGTTTAGTCGGTTATCCCACAAGTATTCACAGTTTTAATTTTAATTCAGCATGTCCCAAAATGAATTTATCATGACTCCGTGAAACCTATTCCTCCCCTTGGGTGACAGTGAATGGCACTCTCATTATCCTTATGTCATTACACAAGCCAGGAATGTGGATTTTATCTTAACTACCCTCTCTTTCCCTTCTTCCCCATACCAAGATAGTTATCTAATATCTGTGAATTAAATATCTTCTTTTTATCTCCACAGCCTTCTCTTTAACTCGGGTCACTGTCACCCATTGCTAGATTAACACAGTGGCCTCCTACCTGGCTTCCTCGCTCCCCGTCTTGTCTCCTGATCCCCGCCTCCACTCCTTTTCACACTGCAACTAAAGTGAACTAGCTTTCTCCAGTGTAAATCTTATACATCATGCCCCTGCTTAAAATCCTGTAGTGATTCACCACTGTCCTTCCTCAAAATAAACTTCTTAGTGTGTTATTCAAGGCCATTTATAACTGGCCACAGCATTCCTCCCCTACCCCGTCTACAGCCACTTCCTGCCTAACCCTGTTCACTCCACCCTTGGAGAATTGTAGTAAAGGATCTGGAAACCCTAAAAGCATTCAAACAGTGGGATTATTCCAAAAAGCTTTTTGTTTTGTTTTGTAATTATCCATTTTAACAAATGCTTTTTTATAATAATCGAAGTGTGATATTTATTCTAGTGCTTGAAGCATGGTGATTACGTGAGCCACCAGGCTATGAGTAGCTATTGCGAATGCACAGCATTCCAGTCCTCATGCAGATGGGAACAGTCACAGTGATGCATGCATTGTGATGGTTCTCATTTCACTTATATGTTTTGGTAGGTAACAGCTATTTTAAAGCATTGAATTGCAGCTACACAATTATATGTTATATATAAAAATATACTTTCAAAACTACATTATGCTTTCCTGGAATTAAGACGTCTAAACTCTGGAAATAACATTAATATGAAACAACAGGTCAATTCCTAGACATTACAGGTAAACAATCTTCTACTATATTTTCAGGTCCTCAAACATCTGCAGGCCTTCTCTTTTCTCTCAGCCTAGAAACCTGTGGACCCTTTCTCTCTTTGCCTAGCTAGCTCCTTTGCATCCTTCAGGTCCCAGGTTAGGTGTTACCTCCCCTAGGATGCCTTCCTTAATTCCCAAGCTCCCTTAGTAGAGGACTTGGTCATGCTGTTTTGTAATTATCTGTTTACCTGTCTATATTGTCCAACTGGATTCTAAAATGAGGGCAAGGTCTATATCTATAAATTCACATTTTATCCTGTAACATAGTAGGCATATTTGTTGGATGAATAAATGAATGAATGAAGATGAATTAGGGAAGAAATCCCAATTGTTATCACCTGAGCAAGGTAAAAATTTTAAAAACCCAGGTATATGAAAATTTTGTATAATTCAGGAGCCCCATAAAAGTTTTATAAGTAAGAAAGTTAACAGAAAGTCCTACCCACATCCAGTTACTAGAATAAGAGACATCAGAGACTAAGCTGCCACCTTGAGCTTTTCCTTCCTGTCTCTCTTCAGGCAGTGCCAGCAGTTACCCCTGTGGACGAGGAGAGCTCAGATGGGGAGCCAGATCAGGAAGCTGTGCAGAGGTAATGTGACATCTGGCAGTGCTTGCAGAACGTCCTTGGGCAGGCTCCCCCTGCAGCCAACGAAAGGTCACCTCTGCCCAAGGAGGTGGTACAGTGCAGCTTCAACATTTGTGTGGTCTCTTTGCTCAAGCCAGATGGCATGTTCCTCCCCACATGGAAGTAACAGAAGACTACCCAGAAAATTTCATTTCTGTAAGCGCCAATGGAAGTCCCCTAAGTGACAGCAATAACCATAAGAACTTTTTCTCTCCTCCCTCCTTCCTTCCTTGCCCCCTGCCTTCATATTGCAACTCTGATAGTATTCACAAGGCACAAAGCCTGCTCCTTCCTGCCAAGAACTGTTTACTGAAAAGGAATTGGAGATTTGGGATGACAGTGATCCTAGCTAGTCTAGCCATGGACCTCTGGCATGGACTCTTCCTTTCCAGGAGAATGAATACCTCTTGTACTGTTTGCTGTGTGCTCCTTCTACCCCCTTGTACCAACAAAGAGATATTGAAAAAAAAGAATATGGGATTCGGGCCAGGGACAGATACAAACATCCATTGTTTGCAAAACCTTCTTGAGAGATGCCTAATTCACAGAGAACGGCAGTGACCATCAGGCATGCTGTACTGTTCATTTGGCCTCAGTTCCTAGCCCTGCTCCCCAGTTCCATGCATGTCCCCTGTGGGAGTTGTCTTTCTTATTTTCCGGGGAGGGGGTTTCACCAGAATCCAGCATGTATTTTCCCAGAAATACAGGTGTTCTTCAAGATTATATGTTTTTCCTTTGAGGGAAATTGAAATAAAATGGTTTTCATGGGCTCTTGGGGGAAACTTTGGGTGTTTTTATCAAATGGATGTTAAACTACTAATGGCTTATTTTTTGGTAAGTTTATAACCACTAATCACTCTATAATATGTTAACTGCTTTTGGTTTAAATGGGCAAGGTAGTTAAAAATGAAATGAGACCATTTTCTAAGAACCTGACTGTTGCTGGCCGGTACTCTTCTTCCTGCCCCAGTAGCTCTGTAAGGGAACTGCTATGCAAAAAGAAGCTGGTCCTACGTGGAAAGAAAACCCTGGTGAACAGGGGTGTTGGCAGGTGGGCCAGCTACTTCTACAGTTTAGCCAAAAGAAGGAAAATTGTGGTAACTTTTTTTTTTTCTCTTGATGCTGTTGTTTCCATAGTTTGCTGATAACAGGGTATATAAAGTTGCAAAAGGGCCCTGCTGGGTCATGAAGAAATGAGAAATCAGGAAATTTACTACCTTCCTACCTTGTAAGAGACAGCAATATTTTATTTTTACCTTCTTTGTCTTGACTTGACTTCTTCCAGCTCCACCTTCTTTCTTCTTTAGAGTAACATTTTAAGGGTGTGCTGCCCATCAGCTTTGATGTAACAGAGAGGAAATAATGCCTCTTTCAGTGATGCCTAAGAAGAACAGCAGTGGTGAAGGAAGTCATCCACCACACAAAGGGGACAGATATCTCATTAACGTACTGACTAGGTGGCGGGTCTGAAAGATCTTCAGAATGAAAGCCATCTGCTTGTGAACTCTTCGGCTTTTGAAACTCTTCTGTTTTCTTGCCTTGCCTTTCCTCCCCCCATAAACAATTCTCAACATTTCATGTGGCTTTATTTCTTCATCCTCTACAGAATGTTGGTTCCCTGCGGACAACATCAATTTTTTTTCTCTGATGACTGAGTTACAGTCACTGAGCATGAGGGAAGGGGTGGTCGTGGAACTCGCTTATCCCCAGATGGAAGCATCTCTTGTGTGTGACCCATAGTAAGGACAGTTTCAAAACCCGGGGCCTCTGGGACAGGAGACACACGGAGCCCTTCTGAGTATCTCCCACGGCTCATCTCTAGGCATGGTCTTTAGGGCTCATTTCCTCTGACTTGTATTTTGGAAATTTAGAGGGAAACAAGGAATAAAATTAACATGTAGAAAAGAAATTCTTCTGTTGAAGGGAATGAAGTAAAGAAAATTGATCGTCTTTGTGAGCTAGATCTGCTTGCTTTCCTCTCTTTAGTGGCTGCTCGTAGGTTCAAGTTTAGCCACTTCAGTATTAAGCCGACTTTTGTTGGCCAGATAGATATATTTCACTTCCATCCAGTCAGGGATCTCTTTGCCACTGAGCCCTTCTTGAGCTCTGGCACTATCTCATTGAATGCTTTGGATTAACTTCTAATGCTTCTTGGGGAGGAATATTCTTGCCCCTCTTTTTTACTATGAAATGTGCTCCTGCTTGTTGCAGGTACTTGGCAAATAGGTCCAAAAGACATACACTGGCCATGACCAACCCTACAGCTGAGATCCCACCGGACCTACAACGGCAGCTAGGACAGCAGCCTTTCCGTTCCCGGGTCTGGCCTCCTCACCTGGTACCTGATCAGCATCGGTGAGTAGCCACATGAGCTATATGAGCTCTTTGAGGCTCATCGAACAGGCACCCTTCTGACTAGTCTCACAGTGACAGTGACCAGCATCATGGCTTTAAGTAGAAGCCAGCTGTCATCCTGAACTCTCATCTTCCCAGCTTCTTGCACTAAGCAATGCACAGGACAAAAGTTTTCTACTGGGTCCGAGAGCAATACAAAATTCCTCTTTCCCGTTGCCTGGAGACCTGTTTATTGTCTACAGTTGATTTCCATGATTCTAGATGTTGATTCATAGATGAAATTGAACTTGAGACCTGCAAGGAAGTGAAACTCTCAGAAGGCCAACTGTAAATAGGAGGAATTATAGCCGTATCAGTAAACTTGACCTTTAGAAGAACGAGCGTTTCATATCATGTTACCATTGAACAACGAACTTGAATACAGAGAAAGACACAGCCCCTTGTGAATGGTGGAGCAGAGGTGCCGCATCCTCTCGAGTGATGTATTCGGGAAGTCATCCTTTCGATATTCTGATGGCAAAATCTTTTGCTAGGTCTCTGTTACATTTATAATTCATTCTCTTGAAGAAATAAAACCAAGCTTAACCTTCCTGACCAAGAAAACTTCACTGAACTAAGTAAGCCTGGAAGCAGGGAGGGACTGACACTTTGCTAGTTTAAGATGGTTATCTTCTGTGAATACCTTGATGACTAAAAATCTTAGTCATGTCCATTCTGAAGCTGCCCCCAAGCTCGTGGGCCACACTTTCAAAGCTACCAGCAGTTGCTAGAGCTTATTTTATTTCGATCTTTTGGGGAGGATAGTGAAGAGCAGTCTTACTCGGGAAGGCTGATGAGCAGTCAGATTCTGAGGAAATTAGGTTTATATGTATGTTATGAAATCTCACAACCAGCTCACACTAGCAGGCATGATACAGTTTTTTATTGTGGCTAGCCACCCACTTGGTGGCATTGATGTAATCAGCAGAGACAGGTGAACTCTGAGCAGACAGAGACATAATTAGTGCCACGTTGGAACTCTGAAAGAAGAAAGATAAGTTTTTATAAATGACTGTGAACAAAATGGTCATTTAGGAGTAGGAAGAATGAAGATTCTCAAAAATCTGATGGCGCAGAAAGACAGTCTTTTTCTAATGAAAATCTCTCAGGACCTACATTGTTAGTGCACATCAAAGGGTACTTTGAGTAATTATTGGAGAGCTTCCTTCTCCTCCCCCTATATGTTTCCTATGATTTCCCATAACTTTGAACTCTATGCTTGTACCCAGTAGGCCCTTTATTACTTCATTTCTCCTTTTTTCCATCTTTCTTTCCTCCACAGCCTGACACTTAATTTTTCAGCCCTTGTCAGAGTCTATTGTTTAGCTTAAGTCCTTTGGGTGTCCTTGTTTAATTCTAGGTGTTCCTCAGGAGGTATTCTTATCATGGAAACATGAAGATAGGCACATTTCCAGAGTCAGCCTTTATCACAAACCCTATATCCCATTGACGTTTGTTATTCAAAGACCGCCTTGGCCCACAGCTCTGTCTATGTGATATTCACCCTTTCCTACAGTCACTGCCAAGGCCTTGACTACTGGAAGTCTGTCTGCTGTCTGTTTTCATGTTTGGTAGAGTGTTCTGAGGATTTCCTGTGGCCAAGCCAGTTTGAATTGGAAGAACATGAATGCTGTATGAGTGGCATATTGTGTAAATTGGGGCATTTGTGCAAACTCAGCATGTCTTGATGGGGTCACTATACAAATATGCAACACAAGAGATTAAAGTCAGTCTTTAGAGGAATTGAGAAGCTTTCCAAGGCCATAAAGCACTGAAAATGGGTGGCTTGGATAGGTTATTGAATTCCCTTCATTTTCTGGAGGAAATCATTAAAGAACAGCATATATATCTGTTCTTCTAGTATATAAGAGAGAAAGTCCATCGTGGAGACAAAAGAGTGTCTGATCAACCTTTTCATTCCTGGAAGTATGTAATTTAAAATTAACAAAAATTTTTAAGTGTAACAAACAACAAAAAAATAACACAAGATGAATTTTATCCAGGTGAGGAACCAAGTCCCTGTTTGAAGAGTACAGTGTGGGAACATCAGCCTAATATGAGGCTGTCCTGAGTTTGAACGTGATTGCTAATAAAAATAAAATCAAGCATAATTGATACTGTCAGTGCTTCTAAAATGAGCAACTATGTCAGAAGTGTTCCTCTGAAGTTCCTGTGCTGGACTGACCTGCATACCAGTCTCCTTACAACCTGAGCTGGAAAAGTCATGAAATACCTGGACCTGGGATTATCGCTCTGATGGGAGAGAATGATTTTTGTGCAGAAAGACTGTATTGACTGCTCGAAGAACACAACTTACTGAGTGAATCAGAGATGTGTCTATTATCAGAAAATACTGAAAACATAGGAGTCAAATTTTAGGAGAAAATAGTACTTGCTTGCTTTATCTCAAAAAACCTGAAGTAGAAACCGAAATGAGAAGTTTTGAGGAAATGCTCCTGAACGCAGCTTTCAAGATCACTGTTTCTGGATTGTGTCCCGTGCAATCATTTGTCTTTTGTGTTACTGAAACAAATACGTGTTTGTGCTCATTACCATGTCGAGCTTCAGGTAGAGTCTGAAACAGAAGCCATCATTAGCAAAGAGAGCTTTCGCCTGCTGCCAGACGCACTAAACACTCTGCAGTCATCAGATTCCTCCCAGTCCCCCCGCATCTGCATTGCGTTTAAACTCGCTTGTTAACCTGCTTCCTTAGCTATACGGTTCTGCTTTGGTCCAACGTGAATCACTGGCAAGGTGGTACATCATTTCACCCAGAGTTCGGTGTAATATCATCTCTGCCCTGGACATGAAACCCTGATCCTTTCCATCTGCTATGGGAATGCTGCTTTGGCAGTCTTTTATCTGCTTACCTCATCCTATAAACATCTCTTTCTGATTAGGGTGCAAACATAGGTGTTAGCTTCTAACCCTGATGCCGTCTTAGGCATTACTTATCAACAGCTTGTTCTTTCTTTCTGTAAGATACTGGCTGTGTTCTGATTGAGCAGTGGGAGTCTTTAAAGGTAATCCACAGGATTCCTCTTTCATTAGGAGGTTCGGTGGTACTGTTGCTCTGAGAAGTTCATCTTCACAGTAGGTAACCTTTTTTGTGTTGACCAGGTACTACACGCAGGATCTTAAGGCCCGCGTTCCTTAAGAATGTGCTGTCTGCATCCTGGGATCAGAAGTCCCCATGTTCCCCCACCCCAACCTTCACCGTCCATTTTTTAGCACAGAACCTGTGAACCTCCAGGCCAGACCTTTCACCACAAAGCTGACTATAGTTTCTCTCTGGACATACAGAGATCACTGCTCAGGGAAAAC
Source organism: Indri indri (assembly GCA_004363605.1). Taxonomy (NCBI): domain Eukaryota; kingdom Metazoa; phylum Chordata; class Mammalia; order Primates; family Indriidae; genus Indri; species Indri indri. The sequence goes on along the minus strand of RJWJ010009119.1, from coordinate 12,474 downwards.
TTTGGGTCAAAGAGTGAATTTTAGATTTTTAAAGGCACTAGACAGAGACATGATTATGTTATAAAAGCAAGAGGTCTGTCCAGCCTGGCCTGGGGGATATTGAGAAGCTTTTCTCTCTGGCCTAGTATGTTTATGAGCTCAGTGAGCTTGGAAAGTAAACCAGCTGAAGGTAAGTGGAGATGGAAGATGTGCACCGAGAGCCCTCTAAAGGAAAGCAGGCTAGGGAAACGACCGGCTTCCGGAAATGGCACGGAAGCGACATAATATGCAGAGCTACACACGCAGCCAGCTGGCTTTGTGTTCGTCTGGAACAGCCATCCCTATGTGATTTGGTCACACACCCTGAGTCCCAGCCCCTAACCTTCTCTTCCCGTGTATTCAGCTCTACCTACAAGGACTCCAACACCCTGCACCTCCCTACGGAGCGTTTCTCCCCTGTGCGCCGGTTCTCAGATGGGGCTGCAAGCATCCAGGCCTTCAAAGCTCACCTGGAAAAAATGGGCAACAACAGCAGCATCAAACAGTTGCAGCAGGTAATGGACGAGATGGCAGGCATCTCTGGAGAAGTGTGGGTGACAGAAAGTAGTACTGCAGGAGGACGGGGGTGGTAAACGTTCTGCCCCTGCACGTCAGCAGCACTGCAGTTTCATAGGTGAAAACAGCATGGCTTTCTAACATTCTTTCCTTCTTATTATGTACAGCTCTCCCCAGGATCAAACTTGCTTTCCTCCATGAAGAGACTAAATTATTCTCCTGTCTCTGTAGTTTATTGGAAAGGAATTTCTGGGCTTGGGTTTCTGTGGGAAGCACCAGGGAAGGTTCTTCTAAGCAACCCTGGCAGTCCTCTCATGATTTCAGGAGCTGGGTCTTGTTGGAGCTTGCTCTACATCATTGCCACCTGGCGTCCTCTCCAGTTGGTAGGGAATGGTGCTCCCAGCGGAAGGAAACGTACCTCCAGGCTTCTCTAAAGGGCCGCTTTCCTTTCTGCCTTCCTGATGACCAAGGTTCAAGTGATGTGTGCCTCGTACACAGATTTCACATTGGACACTTTCCCTCATACACAGGCCATCCTTGGTGATTTCCATTCGTTCAGAAACTGTGAATATATTTAATACACAGATACCTTTATAAATGGGCTCATCAAGGACACTATTCTTCTCTTGTGGTGTTTTCTGCCCATGAGACCCTGGGGCAGATCTGCATCTGCTGAGATCACTGCATGGGGTGGACCTGGCTGCATCCCATCTGTATTAACTGCTTTCCCTTCAGGAGTGTGAGCAGCTGCAGAAGATGTACGGGGGGCAGATTGATGAAAGAACCCTGGAGAAGACCCAGCAGCAGCATATGTTATACCAGCAGGAGCAGCACCATCAAATTCTCCAGCAGCAAATTCAAGTAGGCCGTCACTCTTTGCTCTCTCCAACTTGTTTGGAGTTTGCTTGCAGGCTGATTTGCCTGTGCGTTTTGGAGGAGATCACTCAGGGCAAAGTGGAGTTGAGTTTTGTTTATCGTTGACATGTTCAGTAAAGGTAATCAGACCTTTTGGTGAACAACAAAAGCATAAATCTGAGACACAGATAGTTCTTTCTGTTTCTTCCCTTCCTGAGAATAACTCTGAGTATTCTTTAAGCTCACAATGATTTTTTTTTTCCTTTCCCCCATATGTTTTAGGATTCTATCTGTCCTCCTCAGCCTTCTCCACCTCTTCAGGCTGCATGTGAAAATCAGCCAGCCCTCCTTACCCACCAGCTTCAGAGGTAATGAATCATTTTGTGTTATACCTAAGCCATTGTCTCTATAGCATGGTGTCCTTGGCCTGACTCATACGGGAAATACTGGCTGATTTTAGCATTCATCTTATAAGAATCCATTTGAAAAGCAGAGAAACCAAGATAAATTTCAGGAGCCTTCCTGAAATCCTGACTTTCTGTGCCACTTCATTTTCTTAGCCCCATGAGAAAAGTAATCAGATACCTAATACAGGAGCTCAGGCCTAGGCCTAACTCTGCCTTTTCGGCTGGGAAGTCTGGTCAAACAGGATGTGGAGGCCAGGTGCAGTGGCTCACACCTGTCATCCCAGCACTTCGGGAAGCAAAGGCAGGAGGATTGCTTGAGGCCACGAGTTTGAGACCGGACTGAGCAACATAACAAGACCTCTTCTCTACAAAAAACAGAAAAATTAGCTGGGCACGTCAGTGCACGCCTGTAGTCCCTGCTACTTGGGAGGCTGAGGCAGTAGGGTCACTTGAGCCTGGGAGTTTGAGGTTGCAGTGAGCTATGATCACACCTCTGCACTCTAGCCTGAGCCACAGAGTGAGACCTTGTCTCAATTAAAAAATATGTAGATAGGTAGAAGACAGACAGACAGACTATGGTGGATGGCTTATGTATGTTTTTCTAGCATGGAGGCTTATCAAAACTAAAAAAAAATAGTCTCTACTTTTGTGTGGCTGAAACTTAAGATTGTACTGTCACCTCGTGAAGTTTCCTTATTTGTTTTGTTATTTTTAAGGTTAAGAATTCAGCCTTCAAGCCCACCCCCCAACCATCCTAACAACCATCTCTTCAGGCAGCCCAGTAACAGTCCTCCCCCCATGAACAGTGCCATGATCCAGTCTCACGGTGAGTGCAGAGGTTCAGATTGAACCATTCATCATATACCACATGGTGACAATGACTCTTAGTCTTGAGCACCATGAACCATTTGAAAGGCAGACTAACAGTATTCTGGAGCCAGACTGCCTTTCTTTGAATCCCGGTTCTACCAGTTTCTTAGCTGTGAAACCTGGGGTAAGTTACTTGACTTCTGGGTACCTCAGCTTTCTCAAATGTAAAATGAGGATAATAATGGTATAGTATTTAATGAATAAATATATGCGAAGCATTTGGAACAGTCTCGGGCACAAAACAGTTCTTAATAAAGGCTAACTATTATTAATATTTTTAACAAAACCCCCCTTCAGGCCTACCAAATAAAAAGCTGCTACCAGAACCTTTCTTATTGTCATGCCTCCATTTGGCTATCCACCACACATGTGGGACCCTCTCTTGAGGATGTCTAGATGGAGGTGAAGATGAGTAACTGGTGCGTGTCTTTAGAGGTCAGCGCTCTGAGCATCTCCTGAGATGCTCCCATCCAAGCTGCATCCCTTGTCAGTCTCCCAAGGAATCCTTGAGGAAGTTTGAATTGTATCTGGGCCCCTGCTACTCAAAGTGGGATCCTCCAACCAACAACATTGGCAGGAAAAATAGAATCTCAGTCCCATCGCAGACCTGCTAAATCAGAGTCTGCACTTTAACCAGATCTCCAGGCCACTTGTGTGCACATTGAAGTGTGAGAAGCACTGCCCAGATCCACATTACCTAAAGTGCAATCCATGGACCAGCTTTTAGGGGAACTTATTAGACATACAAATTCTTGGGGACCTACCCTGATCAGAATTCGGTGGGGAGAGCCCAGGAATCTGTTGTTTAACAAGTTCTCCAGATTTGTCTTATGCACACTAAAGTTTGAGAAGCACTGCTGTAGCTAGTATCTGATTTGAGTATCTTCATTGGCTCCCATTACTTCCAGCTGACAGGTAACCTGGGCGCTTGTCACTCTGAGGTTCCTTTCTCTCCAGGTGCATCTCCTTCCCAGTTTCAAGGCTTACCCTCCCGCAGTGCAATCTTCCAGCAGCAGCCTGAAAACTGTTCCCCTCCTCCCAACGTGGCACTAACCTGCTTGGGCATGCAGCAGCCTACCCAGTCACAGCAAGTGACCATCCAAGTACAAGAGCCTGTTGACATGCTCAGCAACATGCCAGCTGCAGGCTCCGCCGGGCGGGGCATCTCCATCAGCCCCAGTGCCAGTCAGATCCAGATGCAGCACCGTACCAACCTGATGGCCACCTTCAGCTATGGGCACCGGCCCTTGTCCAAGCAGTTGAGTGCTGACAGTGCAGAGGCTCACAGGTAAGGCTGTCTGATGTCACCTAGCCATCTATCCAGGTGATCCAGGTGGGAGGAAGCCCCTTAGCAGGGTGAGACAAGGAGGGAAGGAGATTGGGTCTGACTGCACTGTGCTCTTGTTTCACCCTTTATAAAATTTACCAGGGTGGTGGGTTTGGGATGAACTTGGAAGCTATTTATTGACCCAGGATTAAAATGCTAATGAGGCAGAGGAGGAAAATGGCAAAGCTATCTTACTATTTGCTTGCAAAGAAGAAAACAGCCTGTTAGAGGAGCCTGTAAAAACACCAGTTCCCCTTGTCTATTCTTTTAGGAGTCTTTCCCTCTCTGTCACTCTTCTAAGAGATTGGTGGCTCTGAGTAGCTCAAATGATGTTTTAAGATAGGCCAAGTTGCTACCTTCAAGGTAGAGCTAGTCCTGTTGTGCACACAGTGCCCTAAGTCCCTTGGAAATTACTGGATACACAAATAAGGGGATAAATAGGGCCGATGCATACCTCCCCTTCTGCCCTGTTGCACTGCAGCTCTCTGTACCAGTGGGTGCTCCCTACTGAGGAAGACTAGCAGCTATTCCCAGGGGAGTCTAGCACACTTGTTACTCACTCCCTTTTGTATCTGCAGCTTGAACGTGAATCGGTTCTCCCCTGCTAACTACGACCAGGCGCATTTACACCCCCAACTGTTTTTGGACCAGTCCCGGGGTTCCCCCAGCAGCTACAGCCCTTCAACAGGAGTGGGGTTCCCTCCAACCCAAGCCCTGAAAGTCCCTCCACTTGACCAATTGCCCACCTTCCCTCCCAGTGCCCATCAGCAGCCGTCACACTATACCACATCGGCACTACAGCAGGCCCTGCTGTCCCCCACGCCGCCAGACTATACGAGACACCAGCAGGTACCTCACATCCTTCAAGGACTGCTGTCTCCCCGGCATTCGCTCACTGGCCATTCGGACATTCGGCTGCCCCCAGCAGAGTTTGCACAGCTCATTAAAAGGCAGCAGCAGCAACAACAGCAGCAGCAGCAACAGCAAGAGTACCAAGAATTGTTCAGGCACATGAACCAAGGGGATGCTGGGAGTCTGGCTCCCAGTCTTGGGGGACAGAGTATGACAGAGCGCCAGGCTTTATCATATCAAAATGCTGACTCCTATCACCACCATCACACCAGCCCCCAGCATCTGCTACAAATCAGGGCACAAGAATGTATCTCCCAGGTTTCCTCAACCACCCCGACCCACGGGTATGCTCATCAGCCGACACTGATGCATTCAGAGAGCATGGAAGAGGACTGCTTGCGTGAGGGGGCCCAGGATGGCTTTCCAGACAGTAAGAGCTCAAATACACTGACCAAAGGTTGCTGTGACAGCCCCCTGCTCTTGAGCACCGGTGGACCTGGGGACCCTGAATCTTTGCTAGGAACTGTGAGTCATGCCCAGGAATTGGGGATACATCCCTACGGACATCAGCCGACTGCTGCATTCAGTAGAAATAAGGTGCCCAGCAGAGGTAAGAGTCTCCTCAGAGTAAGAGTCCTGGGCCAGTCTGCCCTGACTCAGTGATGTTATCTTTTTTCAGCTAGTACCTTGGGTTCCTAAAAAAAAAAAAAAAGAATTCCTGAGAAGAGCTTCAGGACTTTTTGGGGAAAAAGCATATAGGAACTGGGTATCGGTGCATAAGGGGTCTATTTTCAAAATAAAGAGCTAGTGATAGACAACACTTCAGTCATGAGAAATGTTATCGATTCCCCCATTTCATACCAGGGTTTCATGGGTTCCAGAAATTCTTGACTGTCATCAAAATAGCTAACTTGAACTTCCACAATAAAAAAAAAAAAAAAAAGTCAGCCAAATAATATTTAGTGTAAATAGTGTTGGAGCAAGAGTCAAAGCATCTTAATTCTGCTCTTACCTCTATCACAAACATGACAACCTTGTCATTTAAATGCTCTGATTCAGATTTTCCTTATCTGTGAAAAAAGAGCAGGAGGAATAATGGTGCTTTGCAGAACATTTGTGAAAAGTAAAACACGTATATATGTTTTAAACACTGTCGCTGTGTGTTTGTGTTTATACATAATGTTTCTGTGTGTGTGTGTGTGTGAGACAGAGAGAGAGAGAAGCACTTGATAATCTGAAGTGTATGATATAAATGTATAAATTTGAAATATTTGCTCTGGCCATTTTGTTAATGAACTAAATACAGAATATTACAGCGTCATAAGGGGCCCATGTCATTTCATTTTGTATCACTTTATAATGAAACGAGCATATTCATTTTCATTCTGAAAGAGATTAGCATTACTATCACTAAGTTATACTCAGAAAATGTAGTTCTTTTAGCATCATAGCATTCATCCTAGACAAAACCAGGAGTGATATCCATCCCATCATCATAGATCTTGCAGTTTACCACTTTTCATCATTGCCATCCAAGGGAATAAAAGCGAATTTATCCGTAAACTGTCTAACCCTGAGATGAAGCATTTCTTTCATCCTTCCCTCCCTGGAACTACCTGCATCTCCTGCCCTGTCCTTTAAAGTCAACACTCTAAACTCAGCTCCGTGGGGAATTAATCCTGCAGCACAGAACAGCACAGCAGACTTTGCTCTAAAGCAGTTTATGTGAAACTGGCGATTTCAGGTTGTGCTTATTATGGGCTGATGGGGAGGATGATGTGGTTGCATAAAGCACCAATTAAATCCTGGGCTTTTGAACAGGTGGGAGTCACCCAGCTTCCAGGTCTGCCCAGCCAGACGTACTGTGTTCATGTGTGGCCGCTGCATTCTTAGGCGGACAGGGGAGGGAGCTTTCAGAACCAGGGCATATGTGGAATGTGCAACAGAACTGGAGGTGTTTAAGGTTGGGAGGAAAAACTAAGACAAACATCATACCTGACAGAAGAAGGGATTAGATTTTTCTGGATTGATGTTATAGGGCAGAACCAAGATCAGGATAGAAATTGCAGCAAATTTCTATGAAAGAAGAAATTTCCTTTGGAAGACCTTTATAAAGACTTTCTAGAATAGGCTGCCTCAGCAGCCTGGGAGCTTCTGTTGCTGGGAGTGTTCTTGCAGAGGTGGGGTGATGATATTGGGGATGCTGTGGAAAAGGTTCCCGTGTGAATGGAAGTTTCCAGCAGATGAGCATACTATGGTTGGCATAAAAACGGAGAACAGCTAACATTTCTATTGTGCTCTCCACGTGCCAGCCACCAAATGCTATTCACGTATAAATTATTGTAGTCCTCACAACAACCCTATAAGGTAGTGACTCTTATTACCGCCATTTTACCAATGAGACAACTGAGGGACAGAGATTAAGTAACTTGCCCCCAGGGTCAAAGCTAGTAAGTGGCAGCCGAACCTGAGAGTTGCTCACACTAGCTCCTGCTGACACACGAGACTCTGAGTGTGCCCGAGTGTGCAAGGCACTGAGGAAGGAGCAAGGCTGCAGCAAACAGCGCTTCCCCCCACCCCTCCCCCAGCTCTGGATTGCCATGTATTGAAATACTTTTTGAAACGTTTTTCTTCAAAAATTATTTTCTCTAATTTCTCCTCACTGTCCCTCCTGTGTACAGAAAGGTGGAGAACATGTATTCATCATTGTCCCCTAACTGTCAGAGGAGCCCTCCCTTGGCAGGCATGCTGGTCTGTCTGGTACCCACAGTAGGCAGATGTGGGTGGTAAAAGTGCTGTGTGGGAGGAGGAGAGGAAGGAGAGATTACTTCTAGATCAGAGGAACAGGGTGGGCTTCCAGCAATACGTAGCATTCGGGTTGGGTCTTGGACGAAGAGCATTTTGCCACTTGGATTTAGAGGAGAAGCATAAGGAAAGAGTATGGACGAGACTGCTTCAGGGAAGCTTTAGGGGACAACAGCAGGCTTGGCCGGTTCGAGCTACAGTGTGCATGAAGGAATCAGGGCAGAGGTTTTCTCAGATGCAGAGTACTGTCCAGATCCGGCCGCCGTGTGCCACACGAACAGTGGTGTGCCAGCCAATTCTCCTGGCAGTTTCACATCAATTTGCAGTCCTGTCGGTTGGTCCCTGTCTTAAGTCTTTTAAGTCTGAGGACTTCACTCCAGGTCAATATTTTGTGGTAACGGTTCTTTTGACAAATCTGTCCCACCTCATCCTCTGGCGGACTCACTGCCGTTACTTCTCTCCTCCCTCCTGCTTACGTCTGTCACCATCACCGCCGTTATCCCCTACAGACATCTCTTTGGGTTTCTGGAAGAGTTGGACCATAAGTGTATCCATAAAGGTTTCAGTTCAAAACTACCCTGCCCTTGTAGCCTTATTATCAGTTTTGCTGGTGTCTTCTCCCAAAGTCCCATTTTTTTCATTCATCTTTTCCTTCTGACCTTTGATCTGAGCTTTCTAGAAGCTGTCATCTTAGCTCCTGCCCTGCTTGCTAGTGCCCTGTAGAGATTCGTCTTCCTGATGTCTCCCAGTTTACTCTAAACTTCACTTTTTACCTTCACCACAGAGTATGCCCGTTCTTGCTTAAGTACTATTCACTCCACCTCTTTCTAACATCTATTCCTATTTTGTAACTTTGGGAATGCCATATACAATTATCTTTAACAAATAAAGCTGCATGTTTATTATTGTGTGAGTTTAGAATCCAGTGTAGTGACGTGATGCAGTAGAGACGTTAAAGGCCTAGGGAAGCCTAGTGCTGCTCGAGAATTGAAAATCCCTTGGGAGATGTACGTCTGTGTGTTTAAAACGATTTCTTGCCCCACTGGCCTCACCTGACACAAGCAGAGCTTACTCTGACCGTAGGCCCATCACGTAACCTCACTTCCATTTTCTTCATCTGTGCATTGAGGGGTGTAAAGCTAAATGCCCCTTGAGAGAAGGAGCGTGGAATTAGTGTTTGTAGTATGCCTGCTCCGTGCTTGGTACTTTTCACTCAGTTGCTCATTTTTCACAACCGCCCTGGGAAGTATGTGTTAAGGTTCCCCTGTAGAGTAGAAACTGAGGCTCCACAATCTCTGCCTGCTTTAACCTGACCTCATTCTATTCTTTTAAAAACTTGACAGCTTACATTTTTACTTTATCAAAGAATCAGATAATTTGCTGTCACTTTTGCCAAGAAAGGATTATAATGCTGTGCCCTCACCACCTTGTCGGGGAGCTCATTCTTGTTAACTTTTTTGGACAGGGAAGAACGCGTGCTCTTTCCTTTAATCATCCCTCCATCCCTGTGTAGTTAGTTACACACTAGTCCCGAAACACTTCAACTGTTACTTCCACGTTGAGAAAATTCAGCAAAGCTTATTGAATAACTATTGCACAAGACTATACTGTCAGCGCTGTGGGAACGCAGAGATGAAAAGATGGAGAAGCTGCCCTCAGGTTCCTATCCTTTGCTGGGAGAAGACAAGCACATAAACAGCTTTACTGTGAAGCGCTACGTAACGAGCGCTCCAAGAAGGATAATTAGAAAGAGTAGAGCTAGTGTGATCTTCCTAGTATCTCTTAAGGGTAGATGAACAGGGATTGTTGGTGTTAGTCAGTGAAAATTAAATGCCATCATATCAGTGTCCGTGGTTACCTATTTCCTTTGTGGCTGTTTGTCACCAGCTGCTGTGAGGCCAGGCACTGCCAGAGCACTGAGCAGGCAGCCATGCCTGAGGTTTGCTGCCAATGTATAGAAGTGTCTGGGCTGTACATGCCCCATGCTGCCTATGATCTCCCCGTCTGCCAGTCTAGAAGTAAAAATAAGGTTTGTCTTCCTTCCGTAGCATTACATACATTTGATTGTTTGACTCTGCAAATAAGTACAGCATAACCAGTCTACACAGGGAGATTACTAACTTGAACTCACAAAACCACATCCTCTTCTCTGAGCTCAGCCAGCTTCAGCGTTATGGCTTTCAGCCCCAGAGAGGAGTAAAATGCTGGCAGACTGGGAGGGGTTACCCCCGGAGCCTTGAAGAGGAATATGCAAGCACATCGCTTCTCTCATTTTCTCTTACAACCCAGTAAATGAGTAAGGACAAGTCAACATTGACAGATTCAATAGAGAGTTGTGCAAGCTGTCCCAAAGTTCCCCGGGCAGGGGGGTGGTGCACATTTTTTCCCTTGCGTGATCAGACAATCATCCCGCCCTCTGTCAGTGAGTTAGTCTACTTACACCCCTCCCCCCACCAAATGGTGCGTAGGTCTCATTTATAGTGTCATAAAGGACTCCTAGACTCAGGGTCAACTTTCTTACTAAAAATAATACTTTACTTACGTAGTCCTTTACGATTTCTTAAAGACCCTTTCACATGTGTTATCTCCTTGTGCCCCCAAACAACCCTCATTATTCAGATGAGCCTTAAGGTGAGGTTTGATGACTTGCTCCTGTTTGCACACACTGTTGGTGGTGGAGCTGGATCCTGACTTGAAGTTCTCTGATTTCCTGGTCTTCTTTCCTTTATGTCCCCTTGCCCCTCCTCCACACCTTCCAAGCACATCTGCCAAGTGAAAGAGGCTAGCCCTTGCAGATCTTTTTTTTTTTTTTTTCCTTTGAGACAGAGTCTCACTCTGTTGCCCAGGCTAGAGTGCCGTGGCATCAGCCTAGCTCACAGCAACCACAGACTCCTGCGCTCAAGCAATCATCCTGCCTCAGCCTCCCAAGTAGCTGGGACTACAGGCATGTGCCACCATGCCTGGCTAATTTTTATATATATTTTATATATATATATATTTTTTTTTCAGTTGTCCAGCTAATTTATTTCTATTTTTTTTTTCTTTTTTTTAGTAGAGACAGGAGTCTTGCTCTTGCTCAGGCTGGTCTCAAACTCCTGAGCTCAAATGATCGGCCCGCCTTGGCTTCCCAGAGTGCTGGGATTACAGGCGTGAGCGACCATGCCCGGCCCCCCTTCCAGATCTTTGAGCTACCGATAATACTGAAACTTGAGCAGAGCCCTGGCTTATTCTCCAGCTGCTGCTAATATACTTCTTCACCTGGTTTTTAGCTCACATTGTCTCTCCTAAATCAGAGGCTTTTTCTCTGGAAATTAAAGTTTCAGTAACTCATTCGTTCATTTACATAGGGGTAGATTATCCCCATAATTCTGGAAGTAGGGTTCTGTGAGAAAATCAGTTTCTTTGTTTTTGTTAGCTAGTTCAGTATATACCCTTATCCACTCAGAACTTCTCTGAAATGAATATTATAAATAACACCAGTCTTTAGGGTTTTTACAGTGGACCAAGCTCTATTAAGCACGCTACACACCTCCTATTTTACGGATAAAGAAACTGAGACCTAGGGAAGTTGAGTGACAGGTTCCTGCTCCCTGGGAAGCAGTGAAGGCAGGATTCAAGGCCAAGTCTTCTTGACCCCAGAGCGTGTGCTTGCGACTGCTATGCTCCGCTCCAGCTCAGCTGAGGAGTGAGCTCTGGGCTGGGAGTCAGGAAGGCTCATCACGTGATTTGTCAAATGCTAGCTTGCTCTGTCTCAGTGGCACTTTCAGGCCTGTTGGCGTCAGACCTGAAGGCTGGGAAGAGAGCAGACAAGGCAGAGCCAAAAAGGAGGGTGGATGTCTTGGTTTGGAGAAACCCCATCGTCAGGAATAAAACAAATTCAGAAAGAGGAGAAAGCAGACTTACCAGACATGGCAAACAAACAGACAAAAACATCGAGGCCTCCAGAACAGGTAGGAAGGCCCTAAATATCACGACCCAGGACTGTATACATTTTGTTAGCTTTGCCATTTCCTCGTGTTTGGTAATGATCCTTCAGAAATCTTTAAACAGGAGAGCTGTGCTCATGTCTGTCTTTGGGAGCAGCGAGGAGGTGCAACTGATGAGATTTGCACCCCAATCTGTAACCAGGCTTAAAGGAAAAAAGCTCCCCGAGGAATTGAACGGATGGTGCTAGCTACCAAAGAAGGGAATACAGGCATTAGGAAATACTTTGAAAAAGTAAGAAGCAGCTACTCATGTTGCTTCTTGGCAAAGCAGAGAGAATTGACATTTCCTCACTCCCACAGAGCCAGTGTTGCGCCACTTCTGCCAGTGCGGTGCGTTTTGGTTGGTCCTGGAGCCAACACATGAGCTGTGCCCACTGAGAGGAATTGCGCTGAGTGGGTGAGATGGGTGAGCTAATCCCACAGCAAGTCCTGGTGTAGGTTTTCTTTTATTTCTCTCTGTCTGCTGGCTTTTAGCTTTGAACAGCAAAAAAGTTGGCTTCTGGCTTCTCCTTTGACCTCTTTGCTCAGGGAACTTTCAAAAGATTTTCCACTTGCCTGCATCTTTGGTAGTTGGAAAGCTCCCTCCTCCTCTAATTTTTCTCCAGAATGTCTTTCATTACTAGCTATGTGCATATCAGTTAGTTCCCCCTTCCCCTCCTACCTCGGCCTCTAAGCCCAGGCCTAACCTTGCTTCTTAAAGGAAACCATTGAATATAGAGACCTGAAACGCTTGACCCAACACTCAAGCAGTATGCTTTCCTTAATTGTTCAGATAGATACTGGAATGGCACAGTTAGCATTAGAGCTGTATTTCCTATTAAGAATTTTTTTTTTTTTT
>RJWJ010009118.1:0-51023 GCA_004363605.1 Indri indri | reverse complement strand
AGATCTCAATTAGCCTAAGCAATTTTGAGCAAGAAGAACAAAGCTGGAGGCATCATACTTCCTGATTTCAAAACATATTATAAGGCCACAATAATTAAAAACAGTATGATGTTGGCAAAAAAAAAAAAATAATAGGTATATGAACCCATGGAACAGAACAGAGCCCATAAATAAACTCGTACATACATGATCAAATGATCTTTGCCCAGGATGCCCACAATCTACAGCAGAGAAGGACAGTGTCTTCAGCAATGGTGTCAGGGAAACTGGATAGCCACATACAGAAGAATTAAGCTGAACCTTTAGCTTACAATACACCATACAAAACAATTAACCTAAAACTGGTTATACATAAACATATGATCTGAAATTGTAAAACTAGAAGACAAAGGGGAAGAGTTTCTTGACTTTGTTCTTGGCAATGATCTCTTGGATATGACACAAAAGCACAGGCAAAAAAAGGAAAAATAGATAAGTGAGACTACATCAAACTAAAAAGCTTCTGCACAGCAAAGGAGACAATTAACAGAGTGGACAGGCAACCTACAGAATGGAAGAAATGTTCATAAATTATAAATCTGATGAGAGGTTAATTTCCAAAATAAAAAATGGAGCCAGTTTTAGTGATTAGGTAACCCACACTCTCTGGCTTACCTCTTCATTTTCTTTTACCGACTTAATTTTTTAGAGCAGTTTTAGGTTCACAGCAAAATTGAGTGGAAGGTATAGATTTCTCATATACTCCCTACCCCCACATTTGCATAACATTCTCCATGATCAACATCCCACACCAGAGTGGAACATTTATTACAATGGATGAAGCTATTTTTACGTGTCATTATCACCTGAAGTTCGAAGTTTACATTAGATTTCACTCCTGATATTATACATTCTGTGGATTTTGACAAATATGTAATGACATGAATCTACCATTATTATGTCATACAGACTAGTTTCGCTGCCCTAAAAGTCCTCTGTGCTATACCAATTCACACCTCTTTCCCTATCCTCTGGCAACTACTAATTACTGTCTCCATAATTTTGCCTTTTTCAGAATATCGTGTCACTGGAATCGTACAGTATGCAGCCTTTCAGATTGGCTTTTTAACTTGCTAAAAGGCACTTAAGTTTCTTCAATTTCTTCTTATAGCTTGATAGCTCATTTCTTTTTAAAGCTGAATAATATTCCATTTTCTGCATGTACCACAGTTTATTCATGCACCTACTGAAGGGCATCTTGGTTGCTTCCAAGTTTTGGCAACTAGGAATAAAGGTGCTATAAACATTCATGTGCAGGTTTCTGTGCAGACATAAGTTCTCAACTCATTTAGATAAATATAAAGGAGAACAGCCTCTTCATTTTTATTACTAGACAATCTCAAATACGTCACTGGTTTTAGTGAGGATTGAATTTGGGCGGGTAGGTTTTTTTTTTTTTTTTCTTTTCACCAGCTGACAAATGAAGAAGTGAGATTTCAAAGAATTTTTAGCTGTTTTTTTTTCTTCCAGTTCAAGAGTGGCATCTCCCAAAAAGAAGGTTATCATAGGGTTAAAGAAGTCACCTATGTTATGTCAAGTTTGGCGCATTCATTCTCACACATATACCACAAAAAGTAGAACTGTTTTTCTGTGTAGCCTCATAAAGACATATTTTTTTTTAGCAGAGTCTGACTTCCAACCTCCTCTTAAATTACCCGTTTTCCTTGATCTCTTCTTCTCTTTGGTCCCTGAACTGGGGCTCCGTTTTTTATTGTTGTTGTTTGTTCATTTTTGTTTTGTTTGTTTTGGTTTGATTCCCAAAATCTTCATTCTCCAGCACAGATCCGATACCGACCCCAGGGAAGAGTTCTGCTGCTGAGTATAGTAGGAGCTTCAGTTCAGGATGATGGGACATTAAAAAACTCCAAGAGCTGGTCTGAGCCATAGGTTAAACTTGTTCTTTCTTTCGTGCTGATCAGATATCTTTAAAAAAACAACAGCAACAACGGAAACAGGTCACTTGAAGAGGAGAGGTGTTATCTGGAAAACACTTGTTTTACCTTAATATTAAAAGTGTATCTGTCTCCTTTCCAAACATGAATTGCATTATGAAGATGGTTTCAAACATCTTCTTTATTCCTAAAATTATTTTTCTCTTTCTCCACTGAAACGTGTGATAGAAAAGCCCATCCCAAGACAATGAATATTAAAAATGCTTAGAATGTGTTGTTCTTTAGTGTTTGACATCATGATTGGTATTGAAATTGTAATTAGTCCGAAAACGTTGCTTTCCTATTACTATAAGGTGATTTCCCTACCTCAGGTTACAATCAGTTCCTATTTAATGGAAAACAAGATCTTGAAAAGAAATAGTGCAGAAAGGGGAATGGCAAGTGTCATGTTCCCATCGCTTCCTCTGCTGGGGCCCTCAAACTCCTGACCCTCACCTGCCATGCCCGCTTCACAGTGAGTAACTTCAGTGCTGCACGGTTTTTGTCTCTCTGCCTGGAAGGCCATCTCCAGCCCTCCCACCCTCTGCCCAACTGTTTGTATCTTGTCATCATTTAGGCATCAGCCTGTGGACAATGGCCAGTGAGTGGAGTTTCCTGATGATCTCCATGCTGCCCCTGCCTTCCTAGAATTCACTCTTATTCCCTGGGCTGCAACTCCAGAGGCCAACAGTCGCATAGAATCCTCTGACTAAATCCTCTGGGGGGTAGCGTGCCCTCTCCTTTATATCTCCCAAGATCTTCATTTCACCGTGAAGGTGCAGGGGCCAGGGCCTGTACCTTGAAATGAACTGTTCAGCAGTCTGTGATAAAAACCAGAAAAATGTGTGAAAAACTGTGAGTTTTAAAATAAAGTCCCATATATCAGTTTAAAAATCTGACTTTATTCTAAACAGGTGACCTGCTTACATATCTGATGTTAAATTATTCTATAGTTTATGAAAGTGTCTTTGTAGTTGGATTTTCTTAATGTCTGCGTCTGGCAAAATAAAAACATGGCAATGAAATTTGAGTTGTCAGGTTATGGTAAATAAATATAGACTGCTCTATAAAACCTGCAAATCTTCTGTAGCAACTGTCTGCATTTGTTATAAATTCTTCTCTATATCGATGACTCTAGACCTGGAGACTGTGTGGACTCTAGATCCTGGGGCAGTTGGGATGGTGCCTTATTTATCAGGAAGCCAGGACCTAGTACAGCAGATATTTAGTGAATATTCTCTGCAGAATGGATAGAGAAGAGAAAGGAAACAAAAAGACAAGTAAAGTGGTAGAAATATTTTAGTCTTCTCTTCTTCTAGGCACAATTAAAAGGTGTGTAAAAAGGTACTCCCCTCCAATAATATGGTACTTCAAGAAGTCACTATTTATCCATAAAAAACAGTTCCAGTCCTTCTGGTATGTCTGTTTCTATGTATGTATACATACATGAAAAAGTAGTGAATTATTTTTAAAGCAAAACTAACTGACTATACATGAGATAAAGAATATCCTGTGTACCTGGGAACATAAAAATAATTTTAAAAAGTAATAATAATTCTAGCATTTATATGATATTTATGAAATTTATTGAGTGTTTCACAAGTGTTGCCTCATTTGATCCTCAGAAAACTCAGTGAATTAAGTGTAAAATTCACTTGCAGGTGGAAGGATCAGAGAACCTCATTTACAAAGTGACAGGGTGGAAACATGGATCCATAGCTCTATTCCCAAACCTGGTATCGTGTCGTTTTGTTTGCTTGTTTCTTTGTTTTGTTTTGTTTTCCCCCAGGAGCATCCCTGTACAAGCAGGGGTGAGATGGGAGCAGAGGGGTCTCCTTGCCTTCTGTCCCCCACTCCCTCATGCATGCACAGCCCCCTTCTGCATGGGAAGAACAATTTTATCATTGATATTGTTTACATTTGCAAATGTGCAGTGATAATAAAATGCAGACTGAATTTTACTAAGTTTTCTTTTAATATTTTAGTTTTAAATTTCTTTACATATAATGTATTATCTCTCCTTTTCTTGCACCCTGGGAAGCTCTCACTGTCTCATCATTGGTGCCCCCATTTGTGTTAGTCAGGCAAAATCAACAGCTTAGGCGAACGACTCCCAAATCGCAGATGATTTCTTGTGCAATAACAGTTTGTTTCTTAGTGACATTACAGTGTGGTATTGGTCATCAAAAGCTCCGTTTCATACAGTCTTCAGGAACCTAAGCTCTTTTGTCCTGTGGCTCTGCAGCCTTTAGTTTCTATTTTTTTCTGTTCAGCCTGTGGATAATGAAAGAGAGAACATAAAGGATCATGTAGGCTATTTCAAGGATCAGGCTTGTGATTAGCATCATCATTTCTGTTCAGGAAGGTGGGCACACATCACTGCAAAGAAAGCTGGGAAATAAGGACTATCTGTATACTGGGTTGGGAGAAGGACATTGGTTTTTTGTGAGCACATTTCCATATTGCTACTTCATTCTATTGCCAGACTTTGTTCATTCCTGGACTAGGGTGATAAATAGGCAGTTTATTGGTCATGGTGGATGTCTATTAATCATGCATTTGGCATAAAAATTTGGAAATGATTATTGAAATAAAAGCACTACTTGTCTAGCAATCAAACTTTTCCAATGCTAACTCAACTTGAATTCTCATAATCATAAAAATTCAATTTATTTTTTGAGTATTTTACAGTGTGCAAGTGATAGTCTAGCTTAGCCATTTCTCTGTGGATGTTTGAAATCTATTTCTCTCCCTGTATTATACATGTAACATTGACACTTAGGCAGATTAATGGTGTATAACTCCTCATCTAGTGGGTAACAGGCACTCTCAAAACAGTATTGTCTAAGGGGAAAGTATGTTAGATACTGCTAGTTACCCAAGCAATATTCATTCGCCAAGTGTCTTTATTAAAATTATTCTCACTTCATTCAGATGCGCAGCAGATGGTAGTTATATGACACAATTCAGTAAAGTAATATGTAGGTAGAGGTTCCTTCTGAAAAGGGACAGGTGGAGCTGATTCTGTCCTTTTTCTTCCTGTATTAATCAAAGACCACCCACACCTGCAGACCTGTTTCCTTGAAGTGGTCATGCATACATATAAACATATACATAATACATTTATGTGTGTAAAGGCATATATATTCCCAATGTTTACAAAAACATAAATTTATTCTCTCTTATAGTTCTGGAGGTAGGGGGCTGTGCATCTTCCCAAAACAGTAGGGGAAAATACTTCCTTGATGATTCCAGTTTCTGCGGGATCCAGGCATTCTCTGGGCTGTCTATATATTCCTGCCACCATCTTCATGTGACCTTCTCCTTTTTTTCTGTGTCTTCTCTTTTTCTGTCTCTTATAAAGACATTTATCACTGGATTTAGGACCCACCTGGGTAATCCAGCATGATCTCATCTCCAGATCTCTAACTTAATTACATCTGTAAAAATCCTTTTGCCAAATGGAGTCACATTTACAGGTTCTAGATGTTAGGATGTGGGCACATCTTTATGAAGGCCACCATTCAGCCTACTATACCATGTCTGCAGCTTTAATTTCCTATTACTGCTATAACAAATACCACAACCTCAGTGGCTTAAAACAGCATACCTTTACTACCTGACAGTTCTGGAAGTCAGAGGTCAAAAATCAGGTATCTTTAGTGCTATTTCCCTTCTGAAAGTTTCAGGAGAGAATCTGTTTCCTTGCCTTTTTCAGCTTCTAGAGGATGTCTGCGTTCCTTGGCCCAATGCTCCTTCCTTGTATCACTCAAACTATTTCCATCATCACATCTCCTGCTAGTAACCTCATCCCTCTTACAGGTGCTCTTTGATTACATTGGGACCACCTGTGTAATACAGCATGCTCTCCTCATCTCAGTATATTTAACTTAATCATGTCGGCAAGGGCCTTTTGCCTTGTAAGGAAACATATTTACAGGTTTGGGGCATTAGGATATGGATCTATTTGAGGGGCTATAATTTAGTCTATCACACCTGCTGCCCCCTTCAAAAATATAAAATACCATGAATAATTCAAGGTCTGGACATTTAGATTAAGGACTGAAGTTAAACCAGTAAGGGCATGTTGGGGTATGAGGCCAATGACCTATACTCTATGAGCCAGGTCTGATACTGATGAACACGGAAAGAAAGGTCCCCTCTACCACTCATGAAAATGCCAGAGCTGGGGACTGTCAAGGGTCTGGCCTCTGGTCTCTAGCTTCTGCTGTTTTCAGAGCAATGGATTTTAATTTGCTGTTCTCTCCCTTGTGGGGAGCTTAAAGCACTCTACAAGCATTTGGCTGATTAATCTTCATAACATCTCTGAACACCCCTGTGAAGTTATAAAAGGGCAAAGAAAAGGGCAGCAATAATTATCTTTATTTCAAAGACGGGAGATTGTGACAGGAAAGTGGTTCGGTTAAGGTCTCTAATGAGTTGTAGGCAAAAGCAGGAAAAGGCCCCGGATCTCTGGTAAACCATCTATTCCCCATCCCCTCAACCAGTATTTTGTTTTTACAACTTTCTCACTAAGAGTTTCTTAAAAACATGGCCTGGGCTTTCTTATGGGTAGGTTGGTGGCAACAGATGCACTGGTTATATTCATGCATGTGTGTCTGCTTTTATCACTGCCTGTGATGGGCAACTTGCAGACTACCACCCCAAGGTGAGGCCAGAATGATCCAACCCCAGAGAAAGGTAAAACTAAAAGGTAAGCAGAGATGATAGAACTCAATTTCTTCATGTGGAAATCATTCACTGATAATGTATTTTTCCAATAGATGGAACAAGTCTCTTTGCAACCTGAAATTTGAAAGGAACAAAGGGCACATTGTATTCAAAGGAAGTCCATTGTATTCACCCAATTATTCTGTGCTTTCTAGAAAATACACATATGCTTCTTAATCTATGTCAACATAAAGGTGAGCTAGTCTTCAAAAATCCTATACTAAAGCAAATTCTTGAACATCATTTTCACTGTGATTAGAGAAGCAAGAGGTTTAGGTCAAAAGTGTTTCCCAATCCATATTCCTAAATCAGACACTGAACATTATTGATCAAAGACTGTATCAGTCTTCATCCCTTTCCAACCTTTCCTTTGTGTTAATATAGTGCCACTTTTCAGAATTTGTATCAGATAGGAAAGTTCACCAGAGACAAAACCCGAGAGATCATGTAATGTGATGCAGCAGAGAGGAGGGCCAGGAAGGCATGTAGCTTTGTTGGATCTCTCATGGTTCCCCTCCGTGCCTGCAGATTTTCTGTTGAAATCTGTCGCTATCATCCCTCCCAGTCTCCTGTCTCCAGCAATACTAAAATGCCTGTG
This sequence comes from Indri indri, assembly GCA_004363605.1. Lineage (NCBI taxonomy): Eukaryota > Metazoa > Chordata > Mammalia > Primates > Indriidae > Indri > Indri indri. The sequence continues at coordinate 43,724 of RJWJ010009118.1, read as the reverse complement.
ATTTTCCAAGCATACCATGCATCTTCTCATCCTATTTCCTCTGTGTGAGATGCACCTGTTACCTTATACATTCTCCTTTTATACTTAATTCTCCCTTTGACTCCAGTTCATACTTCAGATCCCAGTTTACACATTATTTCTTCTTAGAAGTCTTCTCTTTCTCCCTAAGGCTTGATTAGATAGGCCTGCAATGTGCTCCATGACACCCAACAAGTGTTCCAAAATTATTTGTTAAATGAATACCAAGTTCAATGTTCCAATATTTTTAAAGTTAATATTTGATATATATTTTAAAAGAACCATCGAATCAATGAAAAACAAAGTAAAAAGCAAAGACCAAATACCCAATTACCACACATCCATAACCTTTTATCCTGGCATCCAATTTCAAGAAAATTTTCTTAAGGAAATAATCTGAAATTCAGAAAACAAAGCTTTGTGAGAAGATATTACTGACCGCATTATTTATAAGCATAAAACATTGGAACAAAATCAATTTTAAAATGTGGAAATTAGGATATGTTGTGGATAGGATTTTATCTATCCATTAAAATTCTTCCCATGAAGAGTTTACAATAACTGGCAGATATTTGTACTGTAAGATTAAATATAGAATGTAGGTTAAAAATACATATTACATCAAATAAAAAATTAAATAACCACAAATTTGGAATAAAAAATAACCGAGAGAAAAAAAGAGACAGCAAAGTGTTTTGGGTAGCAGAACTATGGGTAATTCATTTTTATTCTATATTCCTTATTATATTTTAAAGGTATGACAAATGTGCATTAAAAATACTTTATTAAAATATTACTACTTTATGAAGAAAACTTCAATTCTTCTTACGAATTCCAAAATATGTGTAAAATAAACCCCTAAAAACATATATACCCATAACAAATGAACAGTGACACTAAGCTGTATTATAAAAGGCATAAATTAATTAACAGATAATAAAAATTAGTGATTGTATCTTCTTTCCCTGGCAGGCCTTGTCTATATCTTGTGCAGTTCAACTGGCAGTAGATATAAAAGTAACATACTTCGGAAAAATTTCTTAATTTGCTTGCAGTGAACATCTGTTGTTTTCTTCCTGCCCAGCATTGCTTCCATGTTCTTTCGAAATTACATCCTGATTTTTTTTGGAGGCCACCTGTGCCATATTTGCAGTTTCTGGGATTCGAGTGGGGGCAGGCACAGGATTCAGGTTGGTCGGTCATTTTATTCCATCGCAACCAACAAGAACTAATCCAGAGATGGGATAAGAATCAAACTAGGTCAATTTCAACAATTCCTAGCATTTTGCTGAAACTTCCAAGAGAGGGATGCACATTTTCTTAGGGATCACCAATAATAAGAACTGTAAAGTTCATTTTTGTCTGAGAAAACTTGAGACAAAACATAATCTGGTTTTGTTTAAGCTATTCTGAGTTAATTTTTAAGAGGAAAATATTTTTCTCTCTACTCTATAACTACTTTCAATACTTCAGCTCTGACATCAGATTGCAGGTGTTTTTCTCACACAAACCAATTCTCCAATTCTTGGTAGACACTGACTGGGTGTCCTACAATTTAACACAATTCTGATACTAACTGCTCGGAGTTAGGGCAGACCCCACAGGTTAAAGGCTCAACCTCACAAGGAATGTTTCCCACTTCAAATGCCCATCACAAGTAGTGGTCCTCCGGTTACCCACAAGTTCTGTCTTACTTGGCTACAAATATGAGGTTCTCATAACCTCTCCTGAGTTTCTGTAATTTGCTACAAATGACTCACAGAGCTCAGGAAAAGAGTGGTACTTACTATCACACTACTGATTTTTTGCCAAGGATATATTAAAGGCTACAAGTGAACAGCCAGATGAAGAGATACATAAGGTGAGGTCTGGAAGGGTCGTAAGCACAGGAGATTTTGTCCCCACAGAGTTTTAGGTTGCATCACTCTCCTGGCGTGTAGATGCATTCTTCTTCATCGACCTAAAAACCCTAGGAACCCCTTCCATTTGGGTTTTATGGAACGTTCTAACCTTCTAATCTCATGGTTGTTTCACCTGTCAACCAGCCTCTATACTGTGGATATCTAGGGGCTTTCCAAAACCCCCATCATGAACATAAACTCAGATGTCGTTGAAAAAGGCTTGTTATGAATAACAAAAGATGCTCCTATCACCTATATGTCTTGAGCTATTTCAGGAGCTAAGGACAAACTCCAAATACTATAATAAAAGTTGTTCCTACTGCTTTTATCACTTACGAAGTTACAAGGGTTTAGAAACTGTATGCCAAGAACAGTGACCAAATGAATACATAGTTCCTATTATATCATAATATCAGAAGTTTCTGTCATGTGCAATCAGCAGAATCCCAATCTTCACTATTATTCAAGTGCTTCACAGATTTGTTCCTCTTTTTCTACCCATAAACATGGCCAGGTATAGACAGAGTCAAAGAAAATTAAAGCATAAATGTTCCAATTGGAAAAATATCTTAAGATTCAGCCTAGTCTGTTAAAATAATCAGTCCTATGTTGCTGTATCATTAAGGTCCCTAATCATATTCAACCTCTCCACAGTCACTTACAGCTTACAGGTTCAAATATATGACACCTCAGATTTTGACATTCCTTAGGCATGATGTATAATTAACCCTTTGTAGAATAGTCCTTCTTTTACAATTTAAATTTTATTCTATCTGTAGTTTTCTAAATATTCTTTTAAAAGGGTGTTGGTTTCTTATGATTAGTTGCCTAATTAAACACACGTATTTTATTGAATTTGTAGTGAAATATTATTTAAGCATCTTTTAAATGGATTCCTTCTTTGCCACATCTTAGGGCCCTTCTGATGATTCCTTGATATATTCTGTTTTTTTCTGGAATTATTTTAATCAGTCAATTCTTTTAATTGCCTTCAATGGAGACTAAAAGAAAAAAATATTTTCTTTATGAAATAAATATTTTCCACATTCATTTATAGAATTAAGTGGGAACTGTTAGAGCTGAAGATCTGGAAATTTTTACGCATAAGATTAAGCATTTGATTCTAGGCTTATAGGTGATGAAAAGAGAATAAACATCCACAATCTCTGAGCGAGCTGCTAACAATTTAATCTGGGTCTTTCTTTTAACTATGTTGTTTCTATGAGATTATTCAATTAGTTTCTTAAAATAAATGACTGCTCAGTGGAATACCAAATGCTGGCTACTTTTCCTGCAGAATTTTTTTTTTTTAAAGACACCTTTTCCCCTGAGATACTAGTTGGAGGATACTATGGATGCAGCACCTGGGGTGAATAAGGGTAATAGAATTTATAATAATTAATTTGTAGCATCTATTCTCTAGTGATCAAAGATTGAATCATATGCAAGTGTGGTTTTAATTTCCTCTTTTAAATGAAGAACAAGAAAACTATAAATCACATATCCAATTCTGCCATAAATCTCATTTGTTCCATTGCTTGCAGACAGTCTGAAAGAAATATTTTATTCTTCGCATTCCTTGTCCGTATCAGGTTCATTATATTTTATTCTTTCCAGTAATAAGTAAGCACAGGACATGCAAACTCTGAAGTTGTTAGCAGTGATTTCTCTGCTACCCACCAAGATTGACAGCGACAGGCAATCAGACACGCAAACAATATTGGCTTGTCTACGCATTGCAGTTTACATTCTGAAAGAGACAAGTCACATGCACCACGACTTGTGAGGGGCATCTCAAAGTGATTTGTGGGTTGCAGTGGAAAAATAGCCTCCAACAACCTTTCATCTTAGGAGACAGATTTTCTTCAATTTTGAAGCCCCAAAACTATCCAGAAAATCTTTTCACGAATGTTTTGGAATGCCTTATACCCATCTATAGAATTTACTGCAAAAAGCTAACGATACATGGAGATATCCTAAACTTTTATTTTTTTATCCTCTAGAAATGGAAGATTTTCTATTAGGTCTCAGATGCTTCAGATACTAAAAGAAAGTAAGGATTTTGAGCCAAATTTGTAAGCAGCTTTCTTTTCTCTCTCAATCACTTTCTTCCTTTGAAGTTTCGCAGACTTATATCTATATGTATTTTCTTTGTTTATGCTTTTTGAATGCTTGATATTTTCTGGATATATAGCTTTTGCTAGGGAAATGGCTCTGCTTGATGTAATAATCTAATAGTAGATAATACAGTAGATTTTTTTCTTTCTTTCCAAAATATTGGTTTTGACTGAGTTAGATACTGATATGCTGAACTAGAAGTGCAGTCTTCCAAGAATAATGAAAAAGTTATGCAAGATGTCTTTAGTCTTTTATATGTAGACCATTTTAACAGAGTAAAGTATTATGATTTTAATGATAATGTGATATGAATTTGTATTTGTTGGTCATAAATCTGAAAGTAAGGATATGACTTATCTTGAACTTGGGAAGATATATATTTTTGTATAATATGCCCAAAAATTCATAGTTCATCACTTTGTAGTCAGGAAAACAATTTTCAGAAGAGGAGTCATGGATTACAATTCTAATCTCAGTCTCTTTGCTATGTCTTATTGTGCAAATCATTTGATTTATAAGTTTCTTTGGCTTTCCCTCAGAGAAAATGGACCTTTCTCCCCACTTACTCTCAAGAAAAATGTTGACCATCATTGACATTTGAAAGAACACCAAACCAAGACTAGCACTGCCTATGTTCAATGTTTAAATTTATCTCCTTTATAGGAATGAGTACTTTAATAATAGCACCTCTCAGGTCTCTAATTGTAGTGGAACTAAAGTTAACTTGGAACTTCCAAGTTAATAAGCTATGGTAAGAGCTTTTGTTTGTTCTCTCATTCTTCGAGATAAGTAAATGTATGTATAGAGTGCAACATAAAATTTATAATATTATATAACCAAATATATGCCAGGCAGTGTCCTTGGCAACACACACACACACACACACACACACACACACACACACAAAATAGCTCATGTAACTTTCATAATTCCCTTTCTTCTTAGATAACATTAATATCTGCATTTTACAGTTGAGGAAACTTGAATCACAGAGAATAATGCAGAATAATGTGGCCAAAGTCTCACAGCCAATTAGTGTGAGCATGAAGCCTAAAACGCACAAACACTTTGGCTTCATAGTTTACACTCTTACACTCTGAAAGATAATGCTATTTTTCTCACTGAAATGTAATAGTCCAAGATCTTTATAAATGTGATAAGTTCTTGCATTGTTCAGAGATATCTGAAAGACTACCTCTGGCAATGAATACAACTTCTGTAATGATATCTTGCCTTCAAAGAATAATCACAGAAATCCCTTCTCATCATCACATCTTCTTCACAAATAAATGGCTTGCTTATAATGGAAGAGCCACATGTTGGTGGGTAGTTATCTGTGTTTTGGTTTGTTGCAGCTAATTCACTTTAGTCATGGGAAATGTTCTCTGATGTCTGCTGTACTCTAATTTCCTGAACAATATGTCCTTTCTACACATGTGTCTCCTTTGGAAAACTTTCCCAAGTTTGCCTTTTATATTGTAATTCTTGTGGGTTTTGCAGTAGTTTTGTGATGTTGAGATTTGAGACAGAGTCAGAATATCTGTGTTAACCATCTACTTCCCTCAAAAGAGGAAAGAATGACTTGAACGATAATCAATAATAAGAATGAAAAAGAGTAAGAATAGTTTTTCTCTCCATACAATACAGAGTTGAAATATCCATTTTCATTTCAGAAAGTTAATTGTAGTGGCAGTAGTATGCATTGTGTGGTAAGAATACCAGAGTTAAGAAGAGCAAGTCAGAGAATGGGTCAGTGACCCAGGTGACAAATGATAGTGGACTAAATTAATGCAATGGCTATGGGAATGGGAAAAATGGGTGAATTTGAGAAATATTAAAGAGATTAACTTGCTAGAACTTTGCAATTTGGTTTGGTGTGGGGATGAGGAGGAGGACATTGTCAAAATGATATCTACATTTCTACTTCAGAATTAGGTGGATGGTGAAAAAATGACTAATCTTTCTGAGTCTCAGAGTTTTTGTACGTGAAGTAGAAATGCATACTTTGTGAGCATATTGAACATTCCCATGAAAGAATGAAAGATATCCAGCATACAGGCAGAAGTAGATGAACACTCATTGAAAAGGTTATTATTTAAGAGCCACTGAAAAATAAGTTATTATTTTATCCCAGACTTTTAAGAACTATGATACAACTTTGCAAAATAGGTGACCAAATGGCTCAACATGAACAAAAGCACAATGGCATGAAAGTGACTGATTAAACTGGAATCTAAATATCCATAAGTAGTCAGAAATAATTTTAATTTATGCCTCTTTCTTGAGAGAAACAGGCAAAAGGTAATTCAATGTATTTCTCATAAGAAATACAAATTTGAGAAACTTTATAAAATCTTCCCCCAACAGCCCAGGTGCTCAGTAGAATATTTTATTCTGTATCCTACCTTTTCTATTACTACACACAAAAAATGTCACAATCCCAAAATATTACCACAAAAGTACAGCCAAGAGAGGGAATCAACAGTTGACGACTGGATGGAGGAGTGACATATAGATTTTTGACCTGTTCGATTCCAGTTGCATTTGTTTAAAGTCAGTTCCATAGGTTCTTATGGAACTAGAGGTTGTCTCTCAAAATAGCTCCTAGACAAAGAGCAGAATAATTTGCACAGACTATTCATTCAACACACATACTCTTCACTCCATATGTAGGGGGGATTGGTTGTAGGATTATCCCATATACATACATAGACTTTTCATTTTGCAGTTTTGAAATTTGACTGAAAGATAAAAGTCACCATAAATACATGAGACTTCCAGAAAATCAAACATGAGCATTCATGTCAGTGGAAACATTTGAATGGTTCATGTCATCAAGGTCTTGGACAAAACTTAAGTGTCAGTAAAGTATGTAGACCATCATTTATTAATTCATTACTCATTAATTTATTAAAAAATACTTATTTAGCACCAACTAGGCATCATGTACTATTCTAAGAACTGAAGATTTCACAATCAACCAATAAAATTTAAATAAAATGAACTGAAGTCTCAGAACCCATGGACTTGTTTTTTTAGTAGGGGTGAGGAATACTGATAATGAATGAATGAACATCTAGCTTGTAATATAATATTGGGTAGTATTAAGTGCTGAGAAGGAACTAGGCAGTACAAGAGAAAGAGGGTTTTATTTAGTGATCAAGGAAGTCTCCCTGTTTGGGGTAGAGGCCCAAAGTGCTGTATACATAAGGTTGTCATCATTAATATTTCTGGCATCTCAAGACCAGGACATCTGTGTGTCCTCTTCATTGGCATGCTTGCCCTAAACAGACAAGGAGACCCTCAAGATCTTTTCTTGCCCTGTTGGCCTTGACTCCTCAAATTTCAGCACTCTATAACTTCCCCCTATTTAATTTTGTTGATAAAAAATATCCTTTTCTGTTTCCCCTTATTAATTGATTATTCTATTATTCTCTCGTAGTGCATTGTGTTTTCAGTCTAAGGGGGAGTTCTGCAAACTATGGCCAAATTGCTGTTTTTGTTTTATTTTGTTATGCTTGTTTAAATAGTCTTACCTGAACTCAACCACAGCCATTTCTTTATATATTATCAGTGGCTGATTTTGTACTCTACTGGCAGGAGTTCAGTTATTGCAGTAGAAACCATGTAGCCCTCATAGCCTAAAATAGTTGCCATCTAGCCTTTCACACACACACGCAAAAAAAAACAATTAGAATTTTCTGACTTATGGTTTAAGGCACTACCTATTGAAATACAAAAGTTACAAATATGTAAAATGAAGTAGCCAAATTTTTCATACAGTCTTTTCCACTATCTCTATGCTCTCCTTATACCCTGATATGGCCTCTCTTTGGCTCTAGCATTCATCTCCACAAACTAGGACACTACAAAATCATTCCCTCTCCTAAAACACTTTGTGATCTCCAATTGGACTTTTATTCTCTCTACTCCTTAAAGCTTCCGAAACAAGAAATGCCATTTAATTTGTGGCAATTTTTTTCAGTTGTTTATTAATATACTTCATCCATTTCCTTCTAACTTATGCACGTCAATTTTATTTGATGTGGCCAGCTAAACAAATGCTTTTACGACCTGTCTTGAAATTAAAAGTGGCTATGCAATTCACTTCTGGCTGTGGTATAAGGGGTATCACACTGAGGTTTGGGGAGAGGTTTTGGTTTCCTAATATCATTATAATACAAAGGAAGGTGCTGCGGCTGCCACTCCTTTCCCATCTCTTCTCGGCTTCAGTGAGGACGTGATACACGGAACTGGGCACCATCTGAGGCCTGAAGACAAACCTCAGCATACTAAGAGTAGGAAAGCCGACAGATTAGAAGGAGTCTGAGACCCTGGTGGTTTCACCGAAAGGCCGAAGCAACGCCGGAAATCATTACCTCCAGACACCTTGCTACATGGGAAGAATATAACCCCATTGGTTTAGACTACTATTACTTGGATTTTTCTGTTGCTGGAAGCCAAGAGCACTCCCAGCAGATACACAATTAGTGAAGATAGCTGAAAAAATTCAGTCTCTCAAGTGTGGAATTCTTTATAACAAATCTTGGTCATGTCAAGCAGAGTTTAGCTCATTTTGTGTGAGCTAAACAAGCATCAGTTCTGTTAAAATAAAAATACTTGTGTGTGTGTATGTGTGTATGCATATATATATATATACACACACTTACCTATATATTTACATATATATTTGACAGTATTAAAATACTTGGAAGTCTAAATTAAAAAATGTAAAAGCTGACATTTTATGTGACTTTGTTATTTATAAAATGTTTCACTGTTTCTTTGGTTTTGATAGCAATTTTGATTACATGTCTCTCTCTTCTGCAATAATTAAAAATATTGGCCAAATAAGATAAAGTGTGCTTAACATACCTAACATAAACATTATATGTAACCTTGTCCTTTTGGCAAAAGTTAGATAGCAATTAAATGATTATAAATGTACATTCAGCAAGTTACTTTTAAAAACTAGCTCTCAATAGCAGTATATTGAGATGCCATTAGCCTCTTTCTGTTGGAGAAAACCAATGCAAAACACAAACAAAACTAAACAAACATCAGGGACATACTTCAGTTAGTTGATTTTTCTCATTCAGATGCAGTTAAATGAACAACAAGTGTATTTTTGAGTGCCAGGCAAGTGAAACTGGAAAGACTATGTAGTATAATATAATCTATAGATAATTAGAAGGGTCTTGGAAAATTTTTGTATGTCTCCTTCCAGTAGAAGTGACGACCTGCAGCTAACAAAAAGTGTCCATCAACCGGGATTGCATTCTGAATCGATGTATAATTTCTACTAATACTTTTGTTGAGGATATAAAGTTAAATTCATTATAGAAATGCTTTATTAATTATTTATCCTATTTATTATTAATAACATTTTATTCATTGAAATAAACAATATAATCAAGCAGCCAACATGAAAAATGTATCTAAATAAAAATCTTACTCTGAGAAGAGAGTTTAAGATTACAGGAAACAATAATTTCTCCCATCCAAATGCTAACCAGGCCTAACCCTGCTTAGCTTCCGAGATCAGATGAGACTGGGCACATTCTATGACCATAGACAAGTTTCTGAGTTAGACATACTTAAGTCTGAAGCCCAGCTTGGCTCTTGATTTCATGGGTGACCTCAGGAAATTTAATTAAGGCATTGACACTTCACCTGTCCTCTTGTCCCTTCGCCCCGTATCACAGATTTGGTGTGAGGGCAAGGTGAGATAGCATATATAGAATGGCTAGCATTGTTGCTAGACCAGAGGAGACTCTATGGACGTGTGTTGTATTCATCTTAGAGAGTTAACAGTTCATCCCATGGGCAACAGGAGAAGCCTCACAAAGTATAGATTGAACACTGTGAGAGGTAGAGAACATACCTTGTGGGACAAAGAAATGAGGAATAGAAGAGATCACATGTGAGCTGAATGTTGAAGAAACGGCTTTGTCTGAACATGAAACGTGGTGTGGATGTGTCTTCCACTGCCCCTTTCAGAAGCAATTTCTTTCTGCTTCTCACACAGCACAGCAATGCATCCTTTTTGGTATTAACTGCACATCAGCTTCGTTAATGTACTGAATGATTTGAGTTCTTGGTTATTATCCCTCATTATTTGCTGTCTTGCCCAATTTAACCTCATCCATCTGAAAGCTGGGAAATCATGTTTAGATTCTTTTTCATCGTTGTTTGGGTTAAGCAGGCTTGAAAGCATGGAATCCTTAATGACCCATCTTCATTATGTGAGGAAATTGCATAATGCAGTGTACCATCTTTGCATTTAACCTTAAGTTTTAACTCCATTATTTGGTCATTAACCTTATGTTTTATACAACCCCAATTCTTAGGATGATCAGATGAGCCTCACTTGTGCATCATTGTGGGGTAAATTGCATTAAATTCAACAAGATTTCCCAAATGTCGATCATGGGCCCAGACACTACATATTCGTATCTGTATCCCCAAGTCTTACCATAGTACCTGGCACAATTTAGACACTCAATAAATATTTTTGAATGAATAAATGTTAGGTTCTCTAAAGGATAACAGCATCAACACGATGCCATTTCGACACTTAAAAATTTTGAGAAGTGACTATGTGGGCTAAAAGAAATACATCTGAGTAATTCCATGTGTCTGCTCATGTATGAAGAGTAGTACAGGGGTTGTATGATTAAAAGAGTAGATGGCAATGGGTTAGTAAAGGAGAACCAGAAGATTTAATGTAGAAGGCAATATTAGAAAAAAAAATCAACATGTGATTAAGAAAATGATATCTTGGGTTTCCACATGTATAATTAAGATACTTTTCTGTGTTTTCTTTGAAGGAGGGGACCATGTCTGTCCCATCTGTCCTTTCCACATAATACAGATGTGAAATAATCTAAGATGTGTAGTAAAGATTAAATATAGTCTGGCTTAATTGACAAAATTGATCAGCTCCTGTGAAAAAGATGGGGCTGCCTAATGAAACTCAATTTTGTTATTGTTGTAGGTGTTTGTATTTTGTTTATTTGAGATAGGGTCTCACTCTGTCAGCCAGGCTAGAGAGTGCAATGTTGTCATCACAGGTCACCGAAACCTCAAACTTCTGTGTTCAAGCCATCCTCCTGCCTCAGCCTCCCGAGCAGCTGGGACTATAGGCATGACCCACCACACCCTGTTTTTTTTTTAATAGGTAAAAGAAATTTGCATAGAGGAAAATTTTGCCCAGTATTCCTTAGTACTCCAATAGAAACTGTTGCAAAATTCCATACAAGTTAAAAGAACCCTCATAATCAGCAAAAAGTAGGATGCTGATGTTAGAAAATCTGGTTTCAAATTCAGATCCATCACTTTCTAGGTGTGTAAATTGATTTAGGTTATTTGACCCCTTTTAGCTTCCACGTTAGCATTATTAAAGTAGGAATAATTACCTCTACCTCAATAGTTGTGTGGAAAATAAACTAGATTAAAATTCATAAAGTACTGAGCAAATTTCAGAGCCTTAGTGCTTAAAAAAATTTAGCTACTTTTGTATCAGTTAATATGCCTTGGTTTCCAACTAATAGACATTTCTAACTCAGATTAAATTAAAGAACAAAGGAACTCTTTTTCACACATGACAAAAAGCCAAGGGGAACATATTTTATCTTGGATCACTGAGAGGTTTCATAATGTCATAAAAGAGCCAGGTTCTTCCTTTCTCTCTGTACTGACAATTCTTGGTGCATGAATTGGTTTTTCACGCTGCTAGGTTAGATCTGGCTACCCTCATGGCTCTACATGGCTGCATCAGTTCTAGACATCACATCTAATACAATAATGGCCAGAGACATGAGGTGACAGTTTTTTCTAATGTCTCATTATTTTGATAAGTAAATATTTTCTAGAATTAACTTAATAGTTGTGTTTCCTGTCTTTTGGGCCAAAATGAGACACGCATATCTTTAAGTCACTAGCAAGAAGATGGGGTTATTTTATTTGTATGGACAACTTATTCGGAGTGGAGTGAATTTTGAAGAGTCCAAAATCATAATAACTATCAAGTATGATTTTCCACTTTGGATTTTTAAAAACTTTATTTTGAAAACTTCTTGGTGTCCACTCTTGAATAAATTTTAAAAAGTACAACAAAAAGAGAAAAACTTGCTAACGAAATAATTTTCAAACACATATGAAGCCTAATGAAGTATCTGTTTGCTTCTGTCTAATAAAAATACAGTCAATTCTACTTATAAAATAGGGGAAAATACTACTATTACCTTTGTAAACTGTAGGTAAGGACTAAAAGATAAAATTATCAAATCGAATCTTGTAAGCAATTCTTAATAAATTATGGCAGATGAACTACATCATTTTATTTTCAAATTTATTTCCCAAAAATCTATGGACCCCTCTGTGGTGTATGAATTTTCCACAGTTTCTCCACCATATCTGTATTTGACTTTTATGAAATGGGGTTCTGTTCCATGAAATTGCTTTTAACCAGAGATGAAATATGCATTTTGAATTGACCTTGAAAGAGATATGACATCATTGAACATCAAAATATGGATTCAGTAAATTCTAGCAGTGACTTAGAAGCAGAAACTCGTGTGCCAACCATGTCCTTACACACTACGTTCCCTTCTACACCTTTTATAACGTCTTTAATGTTATAAGAAAACTTTACCACAAGACAATGCACAGGAAATCATAATTTGGTCGAGGTATTGTTATCTTAAACTATAACATATAATAAATATATGAAGTTCTGTGAAGAATTTGATCTTTGATGAGGAAAAAGCAGTATACAATAAGCAGGAAAGCTTCCCTTTAGATGTTAACATGCTGGCTTATTTTTACCAGATGTTTTTATTTTAGTGATTTTTTCTGTTCCATATAAATGACAATATTTTTCTCCAACTGTAAAAAGAATGAATATTTATGGAAAAAATAGGTTGTGAAACATTGCATTTGGCATTTCCATTCAGTGCCAAGATTCAGAGATGCAGTGGGAAAGTTACAAATTATTAATGTGTTCATTCCATTAAATGACCATAGAGTTTTCCATTTATGGATGAAATCTCCCCATTTCCAATTCTATCTTTTAATTTTTTTTCATGCATTGTGCCCTTGTAAACCACATAGCCCACAAAAAAGAGCAAATGATTTAATATCCCCCAGATGTTTAAAACCATGTAGGAAAAAGAAAATAGCAAGACCAAACAATTAAACCACTGGTATTATGAACATGACACTCACTGGTAGGCTCTTGTATTTCCCGGTGAGTAGCATATGTTTGGGGTTGTAAATTAATATTATAGCTCTTTAGAACTCAGGATATGACATGACATTTTGAGGTCTCAGAACAAATGCTGTTTTAGAGATATTCAAATGGAATTTCAGTTAAAATATAATCAGGTGATGTAGTAAGAAAAATAAATCTCAGGACGCTGTTATTATGGGCCTGTGCCACAATGCTCATGAAGATTATTAACGATCCACCAAAGTTTCATGTTATCACATCAAGGAAATCAAGAGAATAATAATTATCTGGGATGTTACATTTGATTAGAAGCATTTCTGACATTTAAAATTTAGCACTAAGATAAATTTTCAACACTATGCTTACTCAGCTCAGTTTAAGATCATAGAGATTGTCTGTAATTTGTTTATTACAGGAAAGTAGGAGATGACTGATATTTTAAGGAGACAGAATATGGCATTGAGGGTGACAATTGAAGGCTAATTAATTTTTCAAAAAGAAACCTCATTTGATGGCATTATCTTGGTACCTTTAAACATTTTGTCGGTGTTTCAGTGTTCATGAAATTGAGTTGGTGGACTCAAAACAATTTAGCATGTAAGAGAAATAACTGTATAAACCAGACCACCACTGAATTCATTTCAAAAGGGACATTCCTTCCAATTGACCAAAATTATTCTACCTCTCATCTAGAGAATTCTCCTCCAAGATTGTAGTTCATGGGAATCTGGATTACTAGTTGGAGTGCTGCTGGAAGAACATGGAAACCATGCAAAGACAAGTGGTTGGTTTAGCCAAGATGAGCAGGTATCAATCAAAGGCAACTGGAAAATGTGTTTTGTTTTTCAACACTGCTGGATAAACTTGTTCATTGCGTGGGTCTTTGGAATGTCCCTTAGTTCATCTGGCCAACCATATCTTTTCATTCACAGTCTTTCTCCAACATAAATTATTAGTTTGCCACTTCCAAACTCAAATCACAGTCCAATTATGCCACTCTTAAATTACATCCATTTTGCTTCCAATGGTGTTTTGAATGTTCCCAACAATTTTAAGCCACAAATTTACAATCTCCTATTCTTATCAATTTGTCTGATTTTATATATACATATACACACATATACATATATACACACACATATATACATATACACACATATACATATATACACACACTTACATACACACACAAACATATTTATATTTAGAGACAGGGTCTTACTTTGTTACCCAGGCTAGAATGCAGTGGCCTGATCACAGCTCACTGTAATCTTGAATTCCTGGATTCAGGAGATCTTCCTGACTCAGCCTCCAGAGTATCCAGGATGATGGGTACATGGCACCACACCAGGATAATTCAAAAACAAACAAACAACTTTTTTTGTAGAGACAGGATCTCACTATGCTGCCCAGGCTGTTCTAAAACTCCTGGTCTCAAGTGATTCTTCTGTCTCTTTCCTAATAGTATTTGAAATCCCAAAGAATCATTTTGTTTGTTTGTTTTTACTTCATTTTTCCTAACAAGATCTTTTTCGTTCTTCTTGGAAACCACCTATTTACTCCTTTTCTTTATTATGTTTCTTAGTTTTCTATATCTATTTCCTACTAATAATACTACTGATGATAATTAAGATCTATTGCCTGATTACTAGTAACTTAAATGTCACAACAAGTCTGATAATGATAGATCCAAAATCCAAAAGCATGTTTGTATGACCCAAATGTCTATGAATCTTTAAACCAAACAGATGTAAACAAAATTGTTGCTAAACCTCTAATTATGAGGAAAAATAAATAATTATATGAATGAGTAAACATATCAGAGTTTAATTGAATCTTTCCTAAAAAAACAAAACAAAACAAACAAACAAACAAACAAAAAAACAAAACACAACCCAGCAATGAATTCACAATGAAAGAGTCACTGGTTGATTCTTTGAGCTTTCCACTGAAATCGCCAAATGCAGAGCAACTTCAGGGAACAGTGTATCGTATAGGTAACGTCCAGAAAGTAACAGCACTATAATCCCAACAAGCAGCAGCATAAATTGGACCTTCATTCTTTCTCAATGATCTTTTCATCCATCTCTTACTGAATCTCTTTTTTATTTTGTATCAATTCTATTTAAAACCTTCCATATTTTTTGAGCTCCCCAGTTCTTTATTCTCATCTTCTCATGGGTAAAAATGATCTTGCACTTGTTATTGTCTGTACAAGTACAAATGAATGTTAACAGACAGGCTAACTGCTCATGTTACACTGGGTACTTCAATTTTATCTTAGAGTTTGCAAATAATTTAAAGTAATCTCACTGAATGAATGAAAGTACACTAATTTATGAAATATGAAGAACAAAAATAACCCAGCATACTGAAAGTAAACAAATAAGAATTTTTTTTTAAAAAAGCAAAAGATAAAGACAAATTACACAAGGTGAGGTGAGAAGTTTATTAACAAATGCAGGCTTTGGATGTTATAGATGATAAAGGAAATTATAAATTTTGTCTTATATGAAAATTTTGAAATTATATTTAAAAGCAAAATATACAAAATTTGAAACATATGGTAAAATGTGAAGCAATAAACAAATACATAAAGCAAAAACAAATATAAAGACCCCACCTCACTATGGTGGACTTTTTCAGACTTGTGGAGAATTGTTTGTCCATTTGTTTCCTTTGCCATCACTACTCATGTGGAGCAAAGTTTTCTAACCCCCTGAGTTTAGACCTTGCATGTGGCATGTTTTGGCCAATAAAATATGAGTGGCGTAGGTGCGATGTCCAAGCAAAAGCTTTCTGAAGTAGTGTATATTTTTGTTTTTGTCAGTCTTCTTGCATTCTTGGAATGCACATTGGAATGCAACATTGAAATCACATTATCCTGTTGTGTTCTTGCCCTACACCAAAGGAAGCTCAAGAAAGGGTCATTTCAGAGGACACCTAAACTCAATCTGCACACTGAAACTAAGCTCAGCAGAGACAAGCTAAGACCAGCAGGGTTATGGAGTCTTTGGAATTCTTTGGAGTATGACATTCAATCTTCATGTAGTATGAGTGAGAAATAAATCTTTGTTGTGATGTTTTTTATGCACACAATATAGTAAATGCTGATTAACACATTTGATATCCTAATATCTCTTTGCTTCTTCACCAAGTGGGATGGGTAGAAAAGAATTGTCAAATATTTTAATGTATTTTTATACAAAAATGTTATTACATATATCTTTATTCATGATTGAGGTGACATATATATATATATTTATTTTAGAATATTACAGGGGTATAAACACTTTTATTACATATATTGCCTTTACACTGCCTGAGTCAGAGCTACAAGTGTGCCCATGCCCCAGACAGTGCACACCGCACCCATTAGGTGTGAATTTACCCATCCCCTCCTCCCCACACATCTGCCTGACACCCGATGAATGTCATTTCCATATGTGCACATAAGTGTTGATCAATTAGTACCAATTTAATGGTGAGCACATGCGGTGCTTGTTTTTCCATTCTTGTGATACTTCACTTAGAAGAATGGGCTCCAGCTCCATCCAGGGTAAAACAAAAGGTATTAATTCACCATTGTTTTTTATGGCTGAGTAATACTCCACAGTATACATAAACCACATTTTATTAATCCACTCATGTATTGATGTTCGCTTGGGCTGTTTCCACATCTTTGTGATCATGAGTTGTGCTGCTATAAACATTCAAGTGCGGATGACTTTATTATAGAATGTCTTTTTTTCCTATGGATAAACACCCAGTAGGGGGATAGCGGAATCAAATGGTAATTCTACTTTTAGTTCTTTGAGGTATCTCCATATTACTTTTCATAGAGATTGTACTAGTTTGCAGTACCACCAGCAGTGTAGGAGTGTTCCTATCTCTCTGCTTCCACACCAACATTTATTGTTTTAGGACTTTTTGATAAAAGCCAATCTCACTAGAGTTAGGTGATATCTCATTGTGGTTTTGATTTGCATTTCCCTGATGATTAAAGATGTTGAGCAATTTTTCATGTTTTTTGGCCATTAGTCTGTTTTCTTTTGAAAAGTTCCGTTGATGTCCTTTCCCAATTTTTAATGGGGTTATTTGATTTTTTTCTTGTTTAGTTTCCTGAGTTCTATATAGATTCTAGTTATCAGCCCTTTATAGATGTGTAGCATGCAAAAATTTTCTCCCATTCTGTAGGTTGTCTGTTTGCTCTTGTGACAGTTTCTTTGGCTCTTCAGAAGCTTTTTAATTTGATCAGGTCCCATTCATTTATTTTGGTTGTTGCTGTGATTGCTTTTGGGGTCTTCTTCATAAATTCTTTGCCTAGGCCAATGTCTAGAAGAATTTTTGCAACATTTTCTTCTAGCATTCCTATAGTTTCATGCCTTAGGTTTAAGTCTGTTATCCAACATGAGTTGATTTTTGTGGGAGCTGAGAGGTGTGGATCACCTTCATTCTTCTACATGTGGCTATCCAATTTTCCCAGCACCACTTATTGAATAGGGATTCTTTCCCCCAGTGTATGTTTTTGTCTGCTTTGTCAAAGATCAGACGACAATATGAGGATGGTTTTATATCTGGGTTCTCAGTCCTATTCCACTGGTCTATGTCTCTGTTCTTATGCCAGTATGATGCTGTTTTGAGGTGATATTTTAAAATATAATTTTCTAGCCTTTTTTATTTGACGTCTGTGATAGGATTATTTTGTACAGTATATTTGTAGTGGGTGCATACTATTAAGAATGGCTAGATACTTTCTGGACAGCCCTTGTATATGACACTGGAATGAGCAACTTTCATCTTGACCTTGCCTATATGACAAGTTTAAGGATATGAGAGTTTCCTAGAATGGAATTAATTGTCAACACAAGTATATATTTTAAGCCTGCTGACACACATAATTTTTGTCATCCAGAAATTTTGGAGCAATTTACCCTCCTATCACCAATATTTGAAATTTCACTTTTTGTTGTACTCTCATTACCATAAAAAATTCAAATTTCTAAACATTTCCTAATTATGTAGGCAGAAATGACACACTGTTTTAATTAGGATTAGAATGCAATTTTAAAATATTGAATTATAAGCATTAGAAGAGAAAGAATTGCTAACCAGGAGTCAGGCAATGATTATAGTGAATAAGTTACACAACATTAATTTATGCTACACCAACATTGTTTACTTAGGAGAAGATTATCACAGTGATGGTATGTAAGGGATTTCTGGAGGCATAATACATTGGCATTTCAAAAACCATGTTACAAAGGCTTTTCGTGAATGAAATAGAAAAGATATGTACTTAAAACTATTAGAAATAGGCAAGTTTGTAATAGATTATAATACTGATTCAGGCGAGGTTCTGCCAACAGTTTGAAACATTTTGAAAATCAATTTGAGTTGTTACAATTTAAAGGTGCTCTAAGCATTTAGAAGATGGCAGCTGGAAATGCCACAGTTCTTGCATAGCATTGGATGACCCTTCACAAAAACTGCCTGCCCAAATGCTAAACACAATTTCTTTGAGAATCATTAGACTATAGGATATTAATATTGGGTCAACGGCAAGCTAGACAAGATCTGTGATAACAGTTTTTCATTTACTCTTCTCTCTCTTTCTCTCAGTCTCTCCAAACACATGAACACATGCAAATACTAAATATGTAATCGTGAGTTCATTCAAGGATTTAAATGGATATGCCAATACCATGTATTTCAAATTAATGAATGGCAAAGAAAAAAGTATGACTGATGTCCTGGCTGACAAAACAGGTTCCGAAAATACTGTAAAGTATCAGAATGAAGTCTCAAATTCTGTTTTATTTTGGACATTCTAAATATTCTTTCTTCTAGAGCTGAATCCATTCTAACCTGTAATGACATCATTTGTACTGTTATGTTCTTTTTTTACTTAGATAGACTTTAAGTGCCTTGAGAGCAGACCATGCCTAGTCCAGTTTGGGTTCTGGTATATCTTAATTATTTAATATTTATTTCATAAAATAAAGAATAAGTGGATGAGTATCATGAACTTACATCCATTCTCTATACACTTCCACTCACTCAGAAAATTGATGCTGCTGAAATGTACCAGTTAAGGCTCAGACAGGAAAAAAACAAACTATTCTAAGTATTTTTACCAGGATGAAATTTAAAACAGAAATAGCCACTAACAAAACATTTGAAATTATTGTGAAAGCAATAGTCAGTGAGAATCTATTCACTTCCAGGAAATCAGAAGGTGAGGGAATTGAGTGTAGATGGTTCCAATAATCTCAATTGCTGTCAGCAACGAATCAGGTGACTTGAAGAAGTTCACTCAGAACCTTCTGGAAGCTGTCCCTCTACCCTATGCCCACATTTCTACCAGCTCCTGTTGTAGGAAAATGGCAATGGCTTCTCCTTTCTTTCCGTGTTCTAAATCTCACATAAGTACCTCTTACAAGCAGAACCTAAGCAGTAGCCCAACTAGCCAGAAAATCAGGGAAATACACTTTCCAGGTTTCAAGCCTCTGTGATACAATGAGAATACAGAAGGGAAGAGAATGGTGCTGAGATGCCAATAGTCAATCTGAAACAGTAGATAGAATTTCCAAATTCTGGATATTTTCACTTTTCACTTTGCTCCTTAAAGCACAGTATAACTATGCCATATGTTTCAATTTTTTCTCTTCCTTAACTATATTTACATTTCAAAAGAAGGACTATAAAACACACATTCAAGACAGCATGCAGTTGCAGGGATATAGCTATGCTGGGGATGTGACCAAGATATGGGAACCATAGTAAAGCCTAGCTCCTAATGCCCATAATTTCAGCAGCATCATACATGTGAGAGCCTATCTAGAACACTGTGGAACATCAGGTGGCTAGAAAAAGAACATAAATAAGAAAAAAAAAAGTAGATTTAGCAGTAGATTCCAAGGTCAAGAATGAATTAGCTGGAATCAGGCAGAAGTTGGAAAGATTCATGGAGAGTATGTAAAGTGTGAATTGCAAAAGTGAGGAACACAGGGTTTAAATTTGTGCTGGGGGCAGGAGGAGAGGAATGTCAAGGTAAAGAGAAGCCATTAGGAAAATGAAGGACATGCACTGTGAGGCTAAAAGATAATTTTGTTGGATTCAGTAATACAATGACTGCTGTCCTTGATTGAGTCATTCCTCATTGACATTGTCACCGCATGACTATAAGGGTTTGCTGTTGAGACTTATAGAAATCTCCCTTTCATTTTCTCAGTACTTTAGTTTTTTTTTTTTAACTTAATTTTTCTTTAACCCCTTTTCCACTGACAGATATTGATACTTTCCCTAAAACAACTCCTAATTTTACTCTTCAACATCCAGTACATGTTAAGTGGCATTTGTCGTAAATACAGAAAAATCTCCATAGGGAGATACAGAAAAATCTGCATCCCTTAGGACTCCATGGGACATAATGTAGCTCATGAGTATAAAGATGGGGAAATATCAGTTTGTTCATAAAATGATTTTTTTCCTGTTTTATAGCAGTGGTTCATGAAGTTTTTCTGAAAGAATCAAAAAGTATTTTAGGTTTGCGGGCCATACACTATCTTGCAATTACTGAACTCTGCTGTGGCACTGTGAAAGTAGTTATAGGCAGTGTGTAAATGAATGGGTGTGAATGTATTCTAATAAAATATTTTAAACCAACAGTGAAATTCAAATTTTTCATGATGTTCATACGTCAAAAGATATAATTTTTATGTTGATTTTTCCCAGATATTTAGAAAAAGTACAAATCATTCGTAGCACTCAAGGCATGCAAAAACAGACTGCAGGCTGAATTGGGCCAACAGGCCAAAATCTTTCTTTAAACTTACATTGTCCAATATAGTATCCACCAGCCACATGTGATTATGGCTCACTGGGAATGTAGTTAGTGTAACTGAAGAATTTATTTACTTATTTGCTTAATTTTAAATGTCAAGAAAGAAAGATACTCAATTTAGTTATTATAAAATATTAAGTGTTTGGAATAACTTAAATATGTAAAGCTACTTCTAACTTCAAATTTTATGAAATATAAATAACAATTATTTCTAATTAAAATTTTATGTTAGAATTGAAATATCCTTAAAGTACCTAAAATATATACCGGATTTTGAAGTCTTGGTGTGAAAAAAAGAATGTAAAATATGTCACCAATAATTTTTATATTTAATATATGTTGAAATGATAAAGTATTAGATATATCGTTCTAAATAAGATACATTATTAAAAGTAATGACATCTGTTTGTTTTTACATTATAATGTGGCCCCTAGAAAATGTACAATTCCACGTGTGACTTACATTTTATTTCTATTGGACAGAACTACGGTAGACACACATAGTAAGGCTGTATTTCCTGTCTCTCTTGCCATTTGGTGGGGCTATATGACTAAATTCAGGTCCAAGGAATGCTGGCAGTAGTAAAACAGGGCACCTCTAAGTTTGGCCCATCGGCATTACCAGGCTTTTTGTTTTCACCTTCATACCAACAGAAGGCAGAAAAATCAGACAAGCATGCTGGCACAGAAAGATGGAAGGAGCCTGAGTCCTGAGAGACTGCCTGGGGAGCAGCTGGCCTGGAGAACTACTCATCCAAATATTCCTGCCTTGAAGTATAACGTGAGCAGGAAGTAACCTTTTATTATATAAGCCGCTGAAATTTTTATATATTGTTTTTGCAGTAGATATTCCATCCTAAATCAATAAGCTAAAAAAATACCCATGTAGCCAGGATAGAGTATAAGAAGTGACTTTACCTTTCTGATTTAAACAGCTACATAACTGGACAAAATATATAAGACGACCCTTTTCAGACTTGGAAAACTGAAAGCAGAGGGCTAGGATCTCTGAGAGAAGGGCAACAAACAAATTAAGCACTGTGTTTCCATTTTTGCAGAAGTTTACTGAATGGAAGAAATTTTCAGATTACAAAGTAGAGAGAGAAAAACAAATAGAGCCAGGTAGTGTTTCTGAGTAAAGGAAACAGAGATCAGAATTTGGGGAGTCCAAGGAAGTTAGAATTTATAAGACAGAGTACTGAAGAGGAGAGAGATATGAAGAGAGAGAGAGAGAGAGAGAGAGAGAGAGAGAGAGAGAGAGAGAGAGAGAAGGAGAGAGAGAGAATCTCTGAAGAGTTATGAAGGGGCCTCCTCAACAATTTGACCATATGTGTATGAAAGAAAATTATCTGAGACCAACAAAAAAGCCACCTAAAAGGAGTAGACAAAATAAATTCTGGTGCTTATTATGAAAGTTAGGAAGAGTAGAAGAGTTGATATTTCTATCAGATTGTAAAAATGTAGTAATAAATAAGATATTAGGTAGAATTCTCAAAAGGATATTGCCTTAATCATGAGGCTAATTTAGCCCCATAAAAATGCTGCTCTGACCCTAATCTGAAAGCCTTAAAAAATTAAAATAATTGTAAAAAATTTAATTGCATACTAAGACAAACTAAAACACTGCTTAAAGGAATGCAGAAATATCCCTCAACTAACAACATAAAACTTCTAATTCCAGCATCCAATTAAAATTACCAGACATGCAAAGAAGCAGGAAAATATTAACATGTCCCATAAGCAGGAAAAGAAATAATAGAATAAAATACAGAAATAAATAAAAAATGGTACTAGAAGATAAAGACATTAGACAGCTATTATAAAAATGCTGCATATGTTTAACAAGATAGAGAAAAATATTACCATGATGAGAAGAGAAATAGTAGCTGTAAAAAATATCCAATCAGAAAATCTAGGGATGAAAAATAAAATGTCAGAAATGAAAACACACTGTATGTGATTAATAGCAGATTAGACATAGCAGAAAATAATCAATTAACATGAAGACACAGCAATATAAACTATCTAAAATAAAGCAGAGTAGGACAAAAAGTGATCTGAGCATCAGTGAGCTCTATGACACAACCATGAGGATGAAGCATAATATATGAAAAATTAGGGTTAACAAAGTGGAGGAGTGAGGTGCAGAATAAACATACAACAATTGCCAAGGCACATGATAAAGAAATTGCTGAAAAAAAAAAAATAAAGGTCTTATAAAATAGCCAGAGGAAAAAAGAGGCCACAATATGCACAGAGGAATAGATATAAGAACTATAGTGACTTCGTGTCAAAAATATGCAAGCCAGTAGACAATGAAATGGGGTGTGTGTGTGTGTGTGTGTAAAATTAGAACTCATTATGTGGTGTCGATGTCCTTCAAAATAAAAAGCTAAATAATGACTTTTTCCGCAAATAAAGCTGAGAGAACTCATTGCTAGTGGACTACACTATAAGAAATGTTAAGAGAGTTCTTTAGATAGTAATAAAATAAAACCATGTGGAAATTGTATCTTTACAGAGGAATGAAGTGTGCTGAAAATGGCAAATATGTATCTATGCATAAAAATGCAATGTATAAAAACAATAGCACAAAAATAGAAGGGGAAAATAAAAATACTAAATACTGTGTTATAATTTTCTTAAAGTACAGATGAAGTTGTATAATATATTTTTATTTGAAGGTAGACTTTGCAAAGTTAAAGTCCTCTTTATAACTTAGAGCAACTATTACAAATAAAGTTGAGGTATACAAGTAATCTAACAATGGAAATAAAATGTAATCATTAAAGTATAAAACTAAAAAATTCAAAAGCATCAAGAAAGAATTAATAAGTAAAAATAGAAAAAACAAAAATAAAACAAATAACACAATGTCAGCTATGTAAGAGACCACATGTATAAACTTATTTTAACACTTATTTTAATGTAAGTGTATAAAAAACCTTATTAAAAGTTAGATATTGTCAGATTGAATAAAAAACAAGGCCAAATTATATGTTGCTTACAAGAAACTTGCTTTAAATGTATATAGACATACATAGGTTAAAAACAAAAGTGTGAAAAAGGATATACCATTCAAACAATAATTAAAAGGGTGACTGTCATGGCTATAATGCTAAAAATCAAATTGAACTTCAGAACAAAGAATATTTCCAGGGATAAAGAGAAATACTCATAATGATAAATGAGTCATTTCAGTAAGAGAATCTCATAATTCTAAACATATTTGCTTCAAACAATATGATAGAACTTGAAAAAAAGGGAAAATACACAAAATCCACAGGTATATTAATTGAAAGAACAGTTAGATAAAATAGTCAAAAAGATATCAAAGAATTGAACAAAACTCTTAAATAATTTGACTTAATTAACATTTATAGTACACTCCACACAACAACAGAATACAAATTCTTCTAAAGTGTACATGAAATATTAATTGAGATAGAACAAATTCTGGACCATAAAACAAATCTGAATATATTTAAAGGAATTCATCATGTAAGGTATGTTCCTGCCCACAATGAAATCATTAGAAATCAATATCAGAAAGATACTTGGAAAATTCTCCAATATTTGGAATTTAGCAACATATTGTTAAATAGAACATGAGTTAAAGAAGAAATCCCAAAGATAATTAGAAAAAAAATTTGAAATTTGAATTGAACAAAATGGAAAAGTTTATATAGATATACACACACACACATTGTGTGTGTCTAATAACACAAAAATAGTAAGTACTTAAAGGGAGATTACCAGCATTAAAATTTTATGTTTAAAAACTAAATATTTTAAATCCGTTAGTTTCTATTTTAAGAAACTAAAGAGAGTAAATCAAAGCAAGTCAGCATAAGAAATGAACAAATAAAGACAAGAATAGAAATCAATAATACAGAAAATAGAAAACAATACAGAAAATCAGTGATCACAAGTAATGTGTATTTGTAAGGGCTAATACTATAAACATTCTAAAATGCTATAAATCTTTGTAAGGAAGAAATGTTTATGGAATTGAGTTGGGCAAACATTTCATAGATAAGACACAAATGCACTGGAAATTAAGAGAAAATTTTGTTACATTGGAGTTCATAAAAATTAATAACTTGGTCGGGTGCAGTGGCTCATGCCTGTAATCTTAGCACTCTGGGAGGCTGAGGCGGGTGGATCCCTCAAGG
Organism: Indri indri; assembly: GCA_004363605.1. Classification (NCBI taxonomy): domain Eukaryota; kingdom Metazoa; phylum Chordata; class Mammalia; order Primates; family Indriidae; genus Indri; species Indri indri. The sequence goes on along the minus strand of RJWJ010009118.1, from coordinate 18,434 downwards.
TCAGGAGTTCGAGACCAGCCTGAGCAAGAGCGAGACCCCATCTCTACTAAAAAATAGAAAGAAATGATCTGGACAACCAAAATTATATATATAGAAAAAATTAGCTGGGCGTGATGGCACATGCCTGTAGTCCCAGCTACTCGGGAGGCTGAGGCAGTAGAATCACTTGAGCCCAGGAGTTTGAGGTTGCTGTGAGCTAGGGTAGCGCCATGGCACTCACTCTAGCCCAGGCAACCGAGTGAGACTGTCTCAAAAAAAAAAAAAAAATTAATAACTTTTTGTTCTTTGAAAGATACTGATAAGAAAATGAAATGGGAAGCTACAGACTGAGAGAAAATATTTTAAAAATACATGTCTGACTAAAGACATATATCCAGAATTTACAAAGAACTCTTATAATTCAATAAAAAAGCAATTCAATAAAAAACGAGCAAAAGCTTTGAATATATGCTGTACCAAAGAAGATATAGGACACCCTGCCCTCCCACTAACATGCTAATATTAAAGATTAAACATACCAATTGAAGTTGAAGCTATGGAGCAACTGATTTAGCCATGTTAGAAGTCAAGTAGAACAGAAGATACACTGTATGATTCCATTTATTTAAGTTTTTAGTAAAGCCAAAATAATGATATCAGAAAGTATATTATAAATTGGTTTTTGCCATGGGCCTGGATTAAGGGGAGTACTGGCTTCAAAGTGGCACAAGATAACTTTTTACATTGATAAAACTTTCCTCTGTCATGACTATGGTGGTGGTTAGTCTATGGAATGTCTTTGTCAAAATTCAAAATATGGTGAATTTTATTGTATGCAAATTATAAAAAACTGGCTTAAAAACACTTCATGAATTTAATTTCATTATTTCACAAAATATGCCCTTTCATTGCTCTCCACTTCTGTAATATTTAGTATTTAATATGTCCTGTGCAAAGTATCTTCTCCTGCATAGTAGATAGGTTTTGTAACAGATGAGAGGTGTCTTTCCTTTGGTGCTCATTCTTACATTATTTGAGAGAAAACAAAGAGATTTAAGATAATTTAAATGGTAGAATGCTGTCAAAATTAATCAATTGGTTATTGGACCACACTGATGAAGACAAAGTGGTGTGTACAGAGGGCCTCTAGTGATGTGTCCTCTCTGCTTTTTAGCTCAAGATTGCAGTAAGACCCAGTCAGTTGTTTTAAAAACATGCACTCAATAAAAGGAGTCTTGTATCAATTAGTGTGGTTGCTTCAGCTCTTATCTCTTTTGATAGCTGATAAAACATCCCTTTTTATTGGAGGTATTTAAAAAAATATGTTCCTGTAGAGTTAGCCATTTTTAAGAAGTTTAACCTAACTCATATTACAAAGCCTTCCCTGCATTCACATGATAAAAGAGTATTTATCATTCACTTCTCTTAGATGCTAGAGAAACTAGAGCCCTTGACCAAGATCTCGGAGTTAGGTTATGGAGCTAGGATTTTTACCAACTTCTTCTGGCATTAAACTGTATTTCCTTTTCCACTGCCCACAATATCTCTTTCTATGATTGATGGATAACATAATTATTTTTAAATGGCTCAAGTTCTATAGTAGAAAGACAATGGGAATAGAAAATGTTTGGGGAAAGTGGTCAACTTAGATAATATTTTTTTCGGTTTCTGGCCTTAGCTCTAATTCTAGGAGTAATGAATGAATAGCCATTGTCTATGTCAATATTATATTATATTTATCTATTTTTCTCCATATGGCCTTTGCAGCATCTGTCTTTTCCTCTTTCACTTGTATTGCCTACATATCCTGTCTTCTGATTTCAATTGCAATTTGGAAAGGTCCATATCTGAAGACAGAAAGTATGAGAGTCTCAAAAATGACATGGTTTACCACCCCATCTATAGATAAGCATTCACATATTTCCCTCTATACAACATAAGCCCAACTCAAATTTCCATTTCCTTTCATGAGAAATATTCACTAGATAGTGAGAACAATTGTTTCATTTGGGACCTTCACCTTTGTCTTGAAGCAGAACCCCATTCTCCTTGGGATATCATCTATCTCCTAGCCCATGGGCTTGAGGAGGTGCTAACTCTAACCTTTGGTTCAAGGATGGGCATGTGACTTGGTCATACACTGATCAGGTTACTCTGTCTTCCTGGCCTCAGTCACTGATTCAGAGAAGAGCCCAACCCAGGGTCCACATTGCTGTCTCCCTCATGTTATCTGGAGAAGAAAACTGCCTGAAAATAGAGAAAATCTCAGGAAATGAAGACCAAGTGATAGAAAATGAGTGGGCACTGATGATATTGTTAGATTTACTAAATTCAATGATATCAGAAGCCAGAACCAATTTTTGTCTTTGAAATTACAGAAGTCAACAAAATACCATATTGTTTAAGCCAATTTAAATTGGGTTTTTACCTTTACATCAGAAAAATTTGCAGTGACATATTTATCAAACCACTTGTTTATGTCTTTCCCTACTCACAAAACAGAAATAGCTTCATTCCCTGGCATTGACTCTGAAAAACACACCTGATAATAACACTGATTCGAAATGCAAATGGACTCAACATTCAACTTATTTTCCCTACACTACAAGCAGGGTCTCTAGTTAGATACATGGAAGGATTGGTGGCCAGCAGAGATGGGCAAAAGGCTAATTTCCTCATCCTTGGCCAGACTCCTTTTGTTCAAAGTTAAATATCTCTGAAAATTGAGCCCTATTGCAAAGGCTGTTATCATTTGTTTCATATTAGTTTCATTTTCCCACCAAAATATCTATCTGGTGTAACATCAGTCAAGTGTCCTCAATGGGTGGTTGCTAGGTTTTACTTTTTAATGCTTTTATGGGTTTAAATATAATTATTTTTCTAACTACAGGATATTTTCTTTAATCTATTTGATTGAGCAAGCCAGGAATTGGAAGGAAAGATAATGTTTTCTCACTTCCTTTCTGATGAATAATAAATGTCACTAAGGAATTAGATAGTAGGAGGTAGTTGCCTGAGCCATCTGCTGCATTTGGGAACAGAAGAAAGATATTAAACTTTAAATTAGGTATTGCTTCACAGAACTTAAAAGATGAAAGGAGATACACACTAAACTGGAAGATACTCATCAATTCTTATCAGTGAACTTACTTCTTTGAATGGGTAAAAAAAAAAAAAGAAAAGAAACACACACAACTATTGCTTTTCCTTTCTGGTGAACAGATTTTGTATTTTGTTGCACTCAATATAGGAAATCTGTAATTAGCATGACTCTTTTTCAGTTAATGCATTTTCAGACTTCTACAAATAAACTGTGCAGTTTTTTAAATATAGACAGCTGATGATAATCTAAGAAAAAAGAAAAAGGCTCTTTTTATTTCAACATATATAATATAGTAAAGAAACAGAGTCTCATTTCCATAGCAACTATGTCATAGGTCAAAGGAGAAAAATAAAACATTTATGGCTAAGTACATTTACTTTAAAAATTATTGGCCAAGTTTTGGTCATCAACATAATGGTCAATTTAATGAAGAAACTACCTGTGTTACTTAATTTTTCTATATAATTATTCCTAAGCAAAGTGTCCATATGTCTACAAGTTTCTGCTATTTTGATATGACTTCTGTTTAAACAAGATTTAGGGGAAACATTTTTATGAGAGAAGTGTAAATACTGGAAAAGATGCTATGAAAATAATTTAGTATAGTTGTTAATAGTATAGCTTCAAAGTCAAGCAAAGACACTAGATGAAAATTGTGTATATGACACCAGAACAAGGAATCTAATTTCTTTAAATCTCAATTTATTCTTCCATAAAATGGGTAAATGTTATTGTTTTCACCTAATATACAAAGTACAGAAAATAATATAAAATAAGACACTTTAGGCGTGTGTGTGTGAGTGCGTGTGTAAGTGCGTGTGTGTGAGTGTCTGTGTGTGTGAGTGAGCGGGCGGGTGGGCACGATCGGGACCTGGCGGGCGCACTCCCCAGCCTCTCTGTCCCCGCCAGAACCATGTCGGGCAGGTCGGTTCGAGCCGAGACCAGGAGCCGGGCCAAAGATGTATCAAGAGGGTCATGGCGGCTATCGAGAAAGTGTGCAAATGGGAGAAAAAGTGGGTGACTGTTGGTGGCACATCCCTACGAATCTACAAGTGGGTCCCTGTGACAGAGCCAAAGGTCAACGATAAAAACAGGAATAAGAAAAAAGGCAAAGATGAGAAGTGTGGCTCGGAGGTGACCACTCCGGAGAACAGCTCCTCCCCGGGAATGATGGACATGCATGACGATAACAGCAACCAAAGCTCCATAGCCGATGCCTCCCCCATCAAGCAGGAGAACAGCAGCAACTCGAGCCCTGCTCCGGAGCCCACCGCAGCCGTGCCAGGCGACGGCACCGAAGCCAAGGTGGACGAGGCCCCGGCTGATGGGAAGGGGCACCCCGGGGCTGAAGACGCTTCTGATGAGCAGAATTCACAGTCCTCGATGGAGCACTCGATGAACAGTTCAGAGAAAGTGGAACGGCAGCCATCTGGAGACTCGGGGCTGGCCGCGGAGACGTCAACAATCTCTCAGAAGTGTTGCCTCCTCTCAGCGACCCAAAGTCAGCATCCTCCAGGGCCGGGAAGGCAAGTGGCTCACCCTTTGGAATGTCGCAGCTGACCCCGTCCCCCTGTCTGGGCCCCTTTCTGGGTCGTAACTTTGTGTCCGAGTCTGGTCTGGATCAGTCAGCGCACACACGGCGTGCCTGGTGGTCAGGAGCAAACCTCCCAGAGCCAAGCCCTGGGTTAAATCCCAGCTGTGTCCCTTAGTAGCCGGACAGTTAAGTTCTCTGAGCCTCAGTCTTTCCAGCTGCCAAATGGGCTCACAGAACTATCTTAGGGCCCTGGGGAGGACTGTATGAGAGAACGTGGCCTAGTGTGGAGCCAGATGCAGAAGTATCCTTTGCCACGGCCACCACTATTACTGTAAATCCTGCAGATTCACCGTAAGAGGAGTAGGGACTCAGAGGTCTCGAAACTTCAACTAATAAAACAGTTCCCACTCTGCTGAGTGTCTTCTGGTGCCTCGAGGGAAACCAACAAGAGGTCACAGCAGAAAGAAGGGAGGCAGCAGGACGCAGTGGGTCGCGCTGCGGAGCCTGAAAACAGGCCCTCCCCATAGGTGTCCCTCAGACTTCAATCTTCAGACCCTCCGATCCACAGCTCACTTGCCAGGAACTCACCCTGCGGGGCCACCCACAAGCGCCCAGGCACAAAGGGGGCATTGGCTGGAGGTGCGTTTGCCGTGGCAGGAAGTGGCCACAGCCTCTGCTCCAAAGGGGGCTGGTCACATAAACCTGAGGTCTCATGTCAAACAGGCAAGGATGGCGCTGCTCAGGAGGGCATGGCTGGACCTTGCAGATACCGGTAAATATTCTTGCAACGTGAAGTGAGAAAAGCGAGTTGCCGAACTGCAGGCAGAACATGAGCCCATTTGGTTAAAAACGATACAAATTGAAACCTGGTGTATAGTAAATAAGTATGACATGTCCGATATCCTTAAGTACTAAATTTGGCCATTGATATCTCTGAAATTTCACTTTGACACTTCTTATTTTATGTCTATCATGAAGGTACAGCCTCGGTCTTGCAAATGCATGTTTTAGCTTGTGATTATCTTTCAGATTTTTTTTAGAACAATTTTTTTGAAACCATGGATAAGTGAAAAATTTGTTTTATTTTCGAATATGAGTTCTGTCTTGGAACCATGCTGCACAGACAGCTCGAAATATCAACAAAGTGTCTGGGAAGGATGTGGCTAATGAACTACAGTAGGTCGATGGTTTGAGAAATTCTCTTCCAGTGATTTTAATCTTGAAAATGAGCCACGTGGGTGACCTGAGACCAAGGTGGATAATGATGAGCTGAAAGCTGTAGTGGAAGTGAATCCATCTCAACCTATGTGTGAATTAGCAAGATTTGACGTTACTATTCCAACAATATTGGACCATTTGAAACAAATCAGCAAGGTAAAGAAGCTGGATAGATGGGTTCCACATGAATTAAACGAGCATCAGAAGAGAAATCATCTCAAAGTTTGCCTTTCTTTGCTGTCATGACATGAAGGTGAACCATTTCTATACCGTTTTGTTATGTGTGATGAAAAATGGATTCTTTTTGACAATTGCAAGCGTTCAGCACAATGGTTGGATAAAGATGAAGTGCTGAAACACAGTCCAAAATCCAGTATTCATCCAAAAAAGCTAATGGTGTCTTTTTATTAGTCCAGCACTAGTATCATCCACTACAGCTTCATGAAACCTGGTCATTCGATTACAGCGGATGCCTACTGCAACCAATGGGATGAAATGATGAGGATGCCTGCGATGAAACAGCCGAAATTGGTCGTTAGAGACAGGCAAGACAGTGCTCAACCACATGTCACACAGACAGCGCTGCTCAAACTGCAGACGCTGGACTTGGAAACTGTCTGTCATCCACCATAGTCGCCAGACCTTGCACCAACTGACTACCACTTCTTCCAGGCTTTGGACCACTTCTTGCAAGGAAGAATACTCAATTCTCAACAAGCTGTGGGAAACGCCTTTTGTGATTTCATCCGCACTTGCTCTCCAGGCTTCTTTGCTGCTGGCATAAATAAGCTGCCACTAAGATGGCAAAACTGTGCTGATAGTTTAGGTGCATACTTTGATTAATTGTACTGCTTCTTGTTTGAGATATAATAACACTTTTGATTTAAAAAAAATAAGACACTTCAATAAAAATTGGGCAAAGGATATAAAAAAGCAACTTAAAGCAAGGAATATGGATACATAACAAATATGTTAAAAACACTACGCTTCACTAGGGATTAAACAAAAAGAAATCTATGCCCTCTCACATGTGAAACTGAAAAAATTGGAAAAGACTAGAATAGCCAGTGCTTAGAGGAGCTGAAGGGAGGGATAAGTCTCATGTACTATTGCTGGATGCATAATTAGAACAACATTTGGGGATAGCATTTAGGAAATGCCTGAGAAATTTTAAAATGTATCTACTCTTTTATCTTTTTATTTCATGGTTAGAAATCAATCCTACTGAGATACTAACAGAAGTCTATAGCCATATATGTAAAAGGATATCTATTACTATACTATTTGTAATAGTGAAATATTGGACCAAATTAAATATCTATAAGCAGGCGAAGGGACAACTGCACTGTGAAATATTGTCATCTTAAGAAAAATGAAGTTGATGTGTGTGCAATGACATTGAAAGCGGTCAATACAATATTGTTTTATAAAAAAAATAAAAAAAAACATGTCATAAGATATTTTTATAATCATGGATATATGCTTGAAGAAATGTGTGAGGTTTAATATGAAAATATAAAATCTATATCAGCATAATATTTTACAAACTATTCGGCCACATTTCTGGCACAAAAGTAGGGTTAAATAATTATTATTATTTCTGTAATTAACATTTTGAGTCAACATGCATAAATAGCTAATAGAACTATGGTTGTCTAGAAATGAAAACTTAGAAAGAAAACAATTGCATGGAGATAATGTTGCTATGGAGATCTTTCTGGAGTGTAAATTGCATTATTTTACAAAAGAATTTAAAGTATTAAGACATAAAATTCTGTTTTCCTTTCTGTTGTAGATTAAATAGTACAAGTATTAAAATGCATTTTCTTTCCCCCTCTTCATTTAGAAAAAGAGAGATTCACTAGGATTTCATGTTCTTCCATGCTGTGAATTCTTCGCTTTTTGTTTGCATATGTGTTTTGAATGAGGATGGTTTTGTGTGTAGCAAGGACCTTAGAATTTAGAAGATAGGGCCCCAAAATGCTTTAGGTCAGATATGATGAAGATGGATGAAGCTGGGGACGGGGGAAGCCAAGGGAGATGAGAATATCTTAAAGCCAGCAGTAAAGGTTCTCATTCCCCGACACCAGAAAGACTGAGAAGTAACCAGATTCTTATGGGGTAATCACATGTTCCCCACTGGTATCAACACTCCAAAGTCATATAACTTCATCTGGGGATGGCTGCATGGCTACTTTGAGACTGAATCCTTAGTTGTGTGCATTGCCTCTAGCTTGGTCTAGAGTGGGTTGGTGCATCAGAGCTATCTCCCAACTGAATAGGCTATGAAGCTTTGATGAATAAATGGTAGTGAAAACCAGAGATTCTTCCTTAATCTTTGAACTGGTAAGTGCCATGTATCTTGTAAAATGCCATGGGAAAATAGAGGAAGTTGCTCTGACCCCAAATGATCAAACTGGACAACTTGCCAACCAGAAAATGTAGTTTAAGACAAATAAATTTGATTATAAAAATAATGAAATATGATCTATCACACACATCCATTTCCTATTTCTAGCCTCAAATAAGATTATATAATTTAACACTTAGTAGGTGGTTAATAGAGATATGTTGATTATAAGTATAAAGCTATAGCATTTTAGAATTAGAAGTGATCAATTTAAAAATTCGTCCCTTTGATTAAAAAAAATATAAACTAAGATCCAGAGATATTGTGTGCCTTTCACAAGGACACATAATATCTTCCAGGGCTTTTTTTGAGTCAATAAATGAAATATGGGGCAAACTTGTCTATTTGATAGTTCTGGTCAGAATTGTCTGATCCGATGCTTATTTGAATTATTTCACCACAAATGTTATTTGAATCAAAATACATGGCAGATGCTGAGCATGAACTCTCAGTGCTGACTATTAAAATAACCAGTCGAATGGATTATCATAGTTTGTAAGTTCTGCACATTCTTACTGACTATTGAATCTACCACTTATATCCCTAATTAATATATAAAATAAGTGTTTTTCCAATGTCAACAAGAAAAACATCAGTGTTTACTGTTTAGTTTTCTGTTTATTGTTAGTTCCTGGAAGAGTTTATAAAGGTTACAGGATTTTTACTTACCTGTGTCTCCTTTAAAAATGTATCAACAACTTACTAAAATATATAGTTATAGGATGAACAAGCTTGTGAATAATACAGCTAGGATGAAAAGCTAAAACTAAAACAACTGGGAAATAGAATCAAAATATGGAAATATCTCACCAAGTTGAAGCAATAGCTATTTGCTAACTAGCGAAAGGGAGAATAATTGATAAAAATACATTTAGGTTAAATAAATTAATTCTTCAAATGTAGGATATGGGAAAAGTAGCTCAATGGCAATTAAAAAGAATAACCTAGGTTTGATTTTATTGAAACTCAATATATACTTAACATAATATGGATAGGCTGTTGCACAGTTGGATAAAATCATTTTAGTTAATAATAGTGATATAATATTACAACTTCTTAATATGTTATCACATTTTAAAGTGAGACCCACAAAAAGAAAAAAATAATTTGGCCTTAGCTGTATTTTAGAGAGTTTTATTTCTAAAAAAATGTGTAAGGGATATTGAAGTTCGGAGAAGGACTCGTTGGTCCATCTTAAATAACAAAGCTAAAATTTTGTTGTTTGAATCAGTAGTTATTTGAATAGGAAAATAGAGGTAATGAAAGTGTTCTCAGCTCAGTGGAAAATCTGGTAATTCTACCCAAAATGGGGTCCATCAGTGACTGACTATGAGGTTCTGAGTTGAGGTAACCTGACCGTTGAATACAGTCAAATTGCTGAGTCAAAGCAAACTTTCCTGAGTACCTTCTCTGTGTCTAACATTTCAGCACAAGGGTAATATATCCATAGATGTAATCAGAAAAAAAGGGACTATAACATTTCAGATATACTAAGGTTGCAAAGCCAGTAAGTACATAAGCTGTGAAGTGGACACATCTAATGGAAGGCCCTTTTAATTACAATCTACCTGTTAACAGCAGGCTCCAGGAGTAAGGGAACTAAATCTTTGTATTTCCCAAGAAACGATGTGTGTTCATTGTGCATAGTGAAGGTTTTACAAATAAATGTTTCAAAGAAGTATGAGATTTTGATTTATAGTTTTGTAAGGTATTATTTTCATTGATGACTGTGACTCCAAGAGGTAGTCCTGAAAGATATTATTATCAATATTTTTAAAATAAGAAAGTCAAAGTTCAGAGAGGTAAGGTGCTTTGTACAAATCGTGAAGTATTAATACATATTGAGCAAGATCCTGTGTTTTCAGACTCTAGTTAAGTAAGTTTGCTTTCAGACATTCATCAGAATTGCAACAGCAACAACAAAAAAACCCACAAATTATGGTGGTTAATTTTTTCAGGTGGTGGTGTTATTTTGTAATTGTTTACTCTGTTTCAGATAAATAAAAAAGTTTCCAAACTGTTGCTCAGTGATGTGTGCTGCCAACACAGAACAATAGGAATAGTACAGTGTAGATAAAATAATACAAGGGTAAGTTTAAGTCCAGGTTCATACTTTGCCTTGCCCTCTTGTACTCTTGGGCAAATTCCCTACTGTCCATGAACTTCAATTTTCTTATGTTTAGAATAAAGACAATAATATTAAATTTTAAAGTATCAATTGCACTGTCTAGCATATAATTGTTTCAGATTCTCCTTAGCTGTACTTCCTATTTCTAGAACTAATTTAGACAAAGAATCTATACTGAAAGTTTTCTTCAAATTCATTCCTTAGCATTGGTCTAGCAAAGTAGCTATACCTGTAATAGCTCTGCTACACCTATAGTTCAGTCCAAATTGCTATGTCTGCAATTGCAGGCCTGCCGTAGTTCATTGTAGAAATACTTTCTTGAATCTGTCATCAATTGCATTTATCCAATGTCTAAAATACCTTGAGAGGACTATGACTTAGAGCCTTTGCTTACTGGATTTATGATTAGATTAGAAACACAGCAAACAAAATAGGCTGACAAGAGAATGGAGAATGTGAAAGCATCAGGGTGGTTGAGACAAATCAATGAAAGTACAAAAGAAAAGCATGAAGATTTAAAGGCAATGTCATTGGAGAAAAAGAAATAAATGAAGTGGGTATTTTAACTCAAGTGATAGGATTTTGTGAATATTTATTTTTCAACATTGTAAATTTCTTATAGTTAGGTTATTTATAAGAAAAAAATTCATTTTTCCCTGAATAATTGGCAAAATGAGAGACATCTGTTTTACTGAATCAATATCACTAGGGAAACATTTTTGTGCATTTTTTTCTATGCCAGGCATAGTGTCCATAATTGAGCATTATTAGTAATTGAGACCGTAAAATATGGCCCATGGCTTATGATTTGTCAAAAAAACATACTGAAATAGTTTAATGGTTTTTCTGGAGGTATCTCAGGATTCTTTTTTTTTAAATCTCTGTAATTTATAAATTGTTTCTTAATTCAGAGATGTTTACATTACAGGTTTTACCCTCAATCCTATTTCCTATAACATGCACTTCTGAAGTTTCGTAATATATCAAATCTCTAAAAAGTTCACAGTAAATATCTCCTCCAAAATGTAGCTCTCAAATACAATTTTTGGTGAGATAATAAATAACTACTTAAATGTCCTGACTGCTTCATCATGGTGTGGGTTACTATGCTTGCCAAGGGCAGAAGACATAAACTGAAGTTTAAAATTAATTATCATTTTAATATGTGCTATTTTGTCCACCATGGATTTATTTTTGGTTTCTAATATTTCATTTTATTTTATTTTTTTAATTTCAGAATATTACTGGGGTACAAATGTTTAGGTTACATACATTTCCTTTGACCCACTCAAGTCAGGGCTACAAGCATGCCCATCCACCAGACAGTGAGCACCACACCCATGAGGTGTGAATATACCCATCCCCTCCTACCCACTCCCATCTGCCTGGCACCTGATGTATGTTACTTCCATATGTGCATGTAAGTGTTGATCAATTACTACCAATTAGATGGTGAGTATATGTGGTGCCTTTTTCTCCATTCTTGTGATATTTCACTTTGGAGAATGGGCTCCAACTCCATCCAGGATAATACAAGAAGTCTTAGTTCACCATTGTTTTTTGTGGCTGAGTAGTACTCCACGGTATACATATACCACATTTTATTAATCCACTCATGCATTGATGGGCACTCGGGTTGTTTCCACATCTTTGCCATTGTGAATTGTGCTGCTATAAACATTCTAGTGCAGATGTCTTATAGAATGTCTTTTTTTTCCTTTGGGTAGATGCCCAGTAGCAGGATTGTTGGATCAAATAGCAGTTCTACTTTTAGTTCTTTGAGGTATCTCCATATTACTTTCCACAGAGGTTGCACTAGTTTACAGTCCCACCAGCAGTGTATGTGTTCCTATGTCTCCACATCCAGGCTAACATTTATTGTTTTGGGACTTTTTGATAAAAGCTATTCTCATTGGAGTTAAGTAATATTTCATTGTGGTTTTGATTTGCATTTCCCCGATGCAGGATTCTATCATTCGTTTACTCCATCTACTCTGTTTGAGGTGCTCTATGATACAGTGGGGACACAGGTTTAAACAAGGTGGTTTTGGACCCCAGTTTGTCCAAAGTTGAGGGTGAACAGAGACACATACAGACATACCAGAATACTGATGTGATAATCATTCTTACGTTTGTGTGATGCCCAGTGATCTACACAGGTCTGGTAAGGAACCACAATTCTGAGATAGGCTTTAAAGGAGAAAATACTTGAATTATGTATTGCAGGATAAGTATAAGTTAATCAGATTTGTTTTGAGAGTGGAGAGACATTACTTCAGGCAGGGAGAAACTTATGGAAATATTTCAGAGCCACCATTACTAGCTTGCAGGATCATCGACATTGTAGAATAAAGTTGCATTGATCCTAGGTTATATACCAAATCATTGTTTAAGGGGTGAATGTCTAATGTCTAACTTGTTTCCTATTTAACCACTTATTTTCCTGGAAAGCTTTTATTCATCAATCAAGAGTTAGCTTACATTCTTTTCTTTTTTTAATTTTTTTAATTTCAAAATATTAAGGGGTACAAACGGTTTTGTTACATGGATAACTTTCATATTGCTTTAGTCAGGGCTATAAGTGTGCCCATCACCTGAATAATGTTCATTTTACATGTTAGGTAGGTTTTTATTCCTCCCTTCCTCTCCCTCTTCCCTTCTCGATTTCCAACAATTTGTACTTCTTTCTGTGCCCACGTGTGTCCATCAATTAGTTCCAAATTATTAGAGATTACATGTGGTGTTTGTTTTTCCATTCTTGAGATACTTCATTTAGGAGAATGATCTCCAGTTCCATCTCAACTGCTGCAAAAGACATTAATTCATTTCTTTTTATGGTTGAGTAGTACTGCATTACTATGAGTTGAAGAGGTTTTCTGATCCGTTCCCACAAACTAGGTTAGGCAGTCCTCCTCTGTGCTCTGCTGAGCACTGTTGCATACTTCCCTGCCAGGAGGAAGAGAGAGGTGGAGAGAGGGACAGGGGCAGGGAGGGATCACAGCACTGTCACATTCAATAGGCATAATAGATACTCGCATATGTTGCCCCATTAGGCTGAGTGTCTCTTGTGGATGGTTCTTATCACATAACAGGCGTCCCATAAAGACTGAAAGAGTTAAATAACGAATGAGAAGAATATGGAGACTTTCAATTGTTTTTGTTTTGTAGTGAGAGCTGAATACATCTTCAAGCAGTGGTTCCCTGTTGCCTAGGACATTGAAGACATGCTGCTTAGCTCAGCATTACTTAGCTCCACAATCTCTTCCTAGCCCATATCTTCAACCCTGTGGCTGATCTCACCTAGGAACCGTATGCACCACCCAAACTAAAGTCTTTCTGAACCTGCCCCGGACTTGCCATCAAGCTTCTGCTTTCCATTGTGTCCTTTCCTTCCATCCGTGTTACCGTGACCATTTATTATAGTAAATACTGACTAAGATTTGAAAAACACTGGTCCTAATCCTAGTTTAGTCAGTAATCCCTCTGAGAGAGAGACAGACCATGTGATCACTTTGGGCACCTACTTTGTTATAATTAAATAGTTATTCCTTGCTATAAGCTCTATGGTCTTTGCCAACTCTAAATTATCTCCCGTAATCTTAGGTAAAACAGTTTCTGGCAATCTCATCTTGTGCTTTAATTTGTTTATAGCTTACATGACTACCTGGTGTCCCAGAAACTAGCACAGTACCTGAAACAAAGTATTTGTTCAAAATATATTTTCCAAATAAATAAATGAATGAATAATTGATTCTACGCTTATATCATACCTACCTCTGAAGTCTTTGAGGTAGGTCTTTGTCTAATACATCTTTATGTCTCCATTATACTTAACTATGAACCAAGCACATTGTGAAACTTCCGGGAAAATGTATTATATGGTGAATGCATGGATAATGCTTAAGTAAATGTTTCTTATTTAAGGCTATAGTAACCATAGCACAGAAGGAAGTCAAGACTTGTTCATTATTGTATTAAAACCATGGACTAAATAGAATTCTAAAAACAGTATTGAGCATGTTCTTGATTAATTTTATGTAACGTGTACAAAGCATATAATTAAGTTATGACACTACTTTATGGTATTTGGAAAAGAGATACAGTATCACATATTATCTGTAGAGAAGTTAGTATGCATTGGACACTCATTTTTATATATATACATGCACATTTAATAATAGGATTAATGACTTTACTAAGTTGAGTTAGAACAAAATCGGACTCTAACCCTAAGAAGCAATTCTTAGCAGTTCTTTCTTTGTGGTAGGAAAATGAAAACACAGCTTACCACCTAGCAAATGCTGGCTTTCCAGAACTATTACTATTCTCCCAAACATGCCCTAAAATTCAAGCAGATTATATTATCTTTTGTTTTCTGAGGTTACCTTCATACTTCTATATCTTCACCGATGCAAGTACTCCACCAGGAATGCCATGTCTTCACCTATATTCGCCTTCAAACATCCTACATGTCCTGCAAAGCACCTTTCAGATGCCTCCTCCTCTGGGGAGCTTTTCTATACCAGATGGTTGCACCTTCATTGAATCCAGTAACACTCTGTGGACTTCACTCTTATTTCACATATCCGAATCTATCTGTTTTAGTAAGGCTATTGTGCACACATCTCATTCCCCATATAAGCTTACGAGACTTATCTTTGCTTCCTGGTAGAAGGCCTTGCATACAAATGGCATCTATATTGTGTTCACGCACTCAGGTCTATTGTGCTGAAAATAAATACTCCATTTTCCTTCAGGGCTGACTTATTCTGTTTAAACTCAGGATGATGGAAGCACTGCATTTTTAGGGTGTTCACATATATGTATTCATTTCATCCAATCACTCTCTCATACTCTTGATGACTTTATTATCAGTTATTGGTGGTCAAAACCAGGAGGAATGGGCTTGAGGGAACCACGGGATCTTGACCCTGTAGTTTAACTCTTCACTCACCCTTTGCTTCTCAACGCCTGCATAGGCACAGTTTCCAGGTTCCAGGTGGAGTACAGGCTGGTGGTCCCATTTGAGGTATATTCCAGGACACACCTTCATATTTGGGAAGCTCTTGGACAGGACTGCATGAGAGGTGAAGGTCCTCAGAGAATGATACCGTGGAGAGGCATATGGAATAATAATGGCAACAGCAAAAGGCGCATCAGATGGTGCGACTATGTTATATAAATGAGTGGAAAATGGCCTCAGTGTATTGGGCTCTGGCTATTTTTTCATTGGAGTTCAAGACTTACTGATTCAAAAACCCATTGATGCCAAATTCAATTTTTTTTGCATACCTGGTTATTTAAGAAATGGCCCAAATAGTAAGATTTTTCGACATTTAGAGCTTGCATGCTTTACATATCCTGTGAAATCTCGCCTCACACACTGTGGCCATTGACAAGATACAGTCTTGAAGTTATAAGACTCCCAAGCTGCACTTTGAGGCTCCTGGACTCAGAGACTCTCCGCTGAGATGATGAGTGGCATCACGGAAGTATGCAAGCCCCTTGGGGTTCCCCCTCACCTAGGAGTCCCCTTGCCTCCTCACTTCTGAATGGTGGTCCCCTTGTCACAAGCCTCTTGACAGTATTGTGCTCTGAGGAACTTCACCTCTCATGCAGTCCTGTCCAAGAGTTTCTCAATAAAGCTTGTTGGGTGTTACTTCTTATTGCGGTCAAACCTTTTTTTCTAAATCAGCCCCCAAATCCCTCAAACACCCAATAAACTAGCATCAAAGTTTGTTTTCAGAAGGAAAAAAAGATAACATAAATCTATTTATTCCTGGGAGGAACTGGTTATTAAAACTATATTCACATTTTAGCCTTATGAATAAATGCATTTATGTTGCTACTCAGTAAAAGAAATGAAAACTCTCATTTCCCTTTAGTTCAAGATATATATCCTTTCTTTTTTATGTTGTTTTGCTATATATTTTTTTTCATTTTAACTCAGACTTTTGATCTCTTACCCTTTTCTCTTTTAAATAGTCTCACGGGTTTTTTCTTCTATGCGTTCTCTTGAGAAAGAGAAAAATCTTAAACAGGTATACATTTATGTGGCACATAAAGACTAATAAATAAGCACAAAGAAACCATGCTGCAGTTGTGCGTGGTGTGCAAACACACACATCAAGGTCTGCAAATTTCTCAGCAAGAAAATTCACTGGGGAGCTTTTTGTGACCTGCTGGTTAGCTAGAAAATCTTTATGTAGCATGGGGAGATTATGAGTTATCATTATCGACCTTACCACCAGTTTTTTTTTTTTCCCCCTTTATTTAAATGATATCCTCGATAAAGAAAAACTGGCTCACGTAAGGCTTTCTCTCAACCATCTTTTGCAGGCTCCGGGTCTGGTCATTTCAGTGCCCCTCAGACATCACTGAACTCTTCCATGGTTCTCAATCATAATTAGGGTTAATAACGCCTCAGCCTCCCGCTGTGCCCCATTTTTCCAGCTGTGATTGAATGCACTTCCCCACAGCCCCAGGCCCCCAACTGCAGCAGGAAGGAAGCTCTTGACTTTCTTGTAGCCTGATTATGCAGGTATGTGTTTCCCATGGCAGCTGGCAGCTTGTCTCCCCTTGGCATGCATGCTGTCACCAAAAGGCACTTTTAAGCCTTCCTTTGCTGTACATCCTTTACAGCTCCTTGCTAGAAACAAATCCTTGGGAGAAAAAGAGACAGTGAAGTGGGGCTGAACTGGAGGGCCACAAAGGAATAGAAGTGGAGGAATAGGAAGAAGAGTGAGCAACCACTTCCCTTTTCTTCAAAGGCCCTGATTTACTGTGGGTCTATAAAATTGTTAAAGGGGGCACACAAGCTTTTGCAAAAGAAAATCAATATTTATGAGGACTTTGATGTAAACTGGTAAGGATATTGCATGCTTACTATTACCTTGACTCTGTACCAAATATTTAAACTGTAGTAACTCATTAAAGGGTAACAACAAATTACTTTGGTGGTCACTATTATTTTCCTTATTTTACCACGGATTGAACTATGCAAAGTTATTCCAACTTTGTGAGTAAAGACGGGGCTCGGATTGTACTTCCAACACCTGCAGCTCTCTTCTACCAACATCCAAGAGTTTATTCAACCTCCCAGTAAATCTGAAATAGGAATTATACCCTATTTTTTAGATAAAGACTGAAGTTTGCATTTATTTCCATATATGTATATATAAATATACTAGCACTTCAAAGGAACTATGGTATCCTATAGAATATCTACAAATAGTAAAATTAAATCCTTGAAATTTGGAGAGCTGCTCCAAATTCAGACTGCTAGTAAGAGGATGAGAAAGGGTTTGAGTACAAATATGTCCAGCTCCAAACTTCTCTCACTTTCCAATGCAGGTTTGAATTGATTCCCCAAAGTAGCCTAGACAAAGGAGAATAGGAAATGTCATTCAAGTAGGGTATTTCTGGGTGATATTTTTGCTAAGTGTTACTTATTTCCAGTAGTTCTAACCTGAAGTGGTTTTATTTGCTAGAGTACTCCTAAAGTTATTGTGAGATCCTAGCACAGAGGTAAGTGTCATATACAACAATAAATGAATGGTAAGCTCTACAAATAACAGCCTACGCCATTACAAAAAAATAGGAAAATAAGCATTCTTCACTTTACTGGTCATTAAAATATTGTATTGAAAGGGTCAAGTGGGCAGACATATGTAATGGAAATGGATCCTTGAGTTTTAAATTGTAACTCTGGATACTGGCTTTCTGGTTATTAATATGAGGAACCTCACTAAATAACTACAGAAGGAAATAATAATGACTGGAGCCATGCCAATGTGACAGTGAAGAGAAGAAAGGGAATTAGGGCACACCTACTGAATGAGCTGGAAAATATTCTAAAAGCCAGATTCTTACGCCAGCATATGGTGGTGTTATTGGGGCATTTGGTATATAGTTAATAAGGCCTGTTCTGCTTTATTAGTCTTTT
The DNA here is from genome assembly GCA_004363605.1 of Indri indri. Lineage (NCBI taxonomy): Eukaryota > Metazoa > Chordata > Mammalia > Primates > Indriidae > Indri > Indri indri. Next base: position 117 of record RJWJ010009118.1, on the reverse strand, counting down.
TGAATTACCATATCCTCTCATACAGTTGAATTGTATACAACTGGAATTTGACATTATCTTACCATCCCAGTAGGATAACTTCTTGTTTTTATTTTTTAGTGAGCAAATCAAATCCAA